>NW_019059752.1:455193-467808 GCF_000696155.1 Zootermopsis nevadensis
AGGGACGGAAAGTAAGGATGTACAGAAATACGTACTTGTCATACACAGGGCTAAATGCATGACGCAGGGCCGTTACTGACATGGCCACTGCTGCCCTAATAGTCAAGCCATTTCCCGCTTGTAGAGAATCCAATGTTCTTTACCGTGTTTACTGAAAATCCACCATTGCATTCTTTCCAACCTAGTTGGATCCGGACGAAACGCTCATAACTTACTTATCCATTAACCATTTTAATATTATCCTCCAACCTATGTCTACGGATCTCAAGCGTTCTTTTCCATTGAAACCTACGACACAGTTTAATAACCAGATATTTATAATTTCCCATATTACATGTTTCGTCCATCATAACTTCGTCGGTTTAATATTGTACCAACAACAGAACTATTAAATAAAAAAACAAAATTTATACCCTTCTTTTTACATTTGTTTTCAGTATTTCTGTTATTTATTCTGTCTTAATTCCAAATATTACTTTCAGAACTCAGTTGTGAAACATCCACAACACTGGCCTACGTTATTTGTTTAAAATAAAGAACCAGTTTTTACTCTCATAAAATACGGCAGAAACATAATCAGGCTTCTACTTAAACAAGTTATTATTTGCGTGCAATTAAAATCTTTGGGCAACGACAAAATTGTATTTTTCGTCTTCAACAAACTGACTACCCGTACATTAAGGCACAAATATTAAACCTTACTGAAACCAGACACAACTGTTATGCATTACGTCCACTGATAAAGTTGAACGTACCTATCATTTTCCGGCTTCCGGTTAATCTGTATGACTCACCTCCAATCGCTACAGGGTTTACTCGATACGAATCAAATATTGCGCCACAAAACAATAAATACGGTGATAGTTAGTTCAATATAGCATTGATGTGACTTGTGGAATCAATTACACAGACAGTGTTCTGATACATAAAAACTCATTGTAATAAACCTGCATTTGAATACGTAAATAGTCGAAGGACACCGATTCACGTGCGGACAAACACAGATATATACGGACGTCACTATGTTTGCATATGGCTGAACACACAAACATGAATTCTATTTCAGAATTCAATACAGGTTAATATGTGGTTCGCAAGGTTGTATGTTTGCATTGGTATTGCTAATCGCATTGCATACGAGCGACAAGAACATGTACAAAATTGTTCTTTTGGACTTTCTCCATCGTCTAAATTATACAACGAAAATAGTACAACGTTTCAGCGTGGGATTTTGCTTCCGTTTTCAGGGTAATATGGGGGGAAGAGAACAGAAACCTGGGCTGTGGCTTGCTAAAAAGGTGGCTTGTCTGCTTTCCCCTTGTTTACCTCAAGACTGCAGAACTTCCAGCTTTCAAAACGTGTACTTTTATTATTGTATAATTAAGACGACGGCAGAAATCCGAAAGAAACATTTTACGAATTATAACGGACCATCGTCATAAATTTCCGAATTTCAATTCAATTCAATTCAATTCAATATTTTGCTTGGTTTCAGATATTTCTGCCTACGAATCAAAGTCAAACAGAAATGAATGGAATGTTGAAAATGAAATATAATACCAAACAGAATTCGTATTATTAGTTCACGCTCATTTAATTGTGTAGCATTCGCGTCAAATGAAGCGTGAGGCTAATTTGTCAGAAGAAACTCAGAAATAAAACTTGTATTTTGGTCGACTGTCTCTTATTTAGAGATAAAATATTTTAGGATAGCTGTCAATTGTTTTTCATTTACTGACTCATTCCTTCCAACTAATTTAAATAAGAACACTAATATAACATCAATATTTCATACCTGAATGCCATGGAAAGGACAGATATCACTAATCTGCGGTAGTATATCCCACTTACCTGAAATTAAAAGAAAAATGGTATATCCCCATCTAAAAATGCGATTCTGAAGCAGTTGCATTAGAAAACATCACGTAAAACAACGGTTACATTGATCTGAGTTTGGTTGAAATCTGGAGTCAAGCGATCGGTTATGGGCTGACGCTTTTGTGAGGAACCTGACTTCAGTCACAGTCAAACATTTTTCCAAATTTAATTTACCCCATAAAAAGAATGTTTATAAATATACCTTCAATTCGATATGAACAGATATTTCTGTAATAAATTGTGTTACTCTTCAACACAAAAGGTTAATTCTAGCTAACTTTGACGGGCCATACACTAGTGTTCAAATAACATTCCATAAAACGAGTAATATTCAATATTATAACGCGTTTTAATAAAAATGTGTATGACCCTCATACCGATGGTGAAAAGTAAGATTGAATTTTAAATTTTATAAAAAATTATTAACATTTTTGCTTGTGTATGTCTTCAGAAGAAACAAGAAAATAAGTTTTAAGTGTTATTACACTTCTGACACGGAAGCATGAAATTTGATATAGATCACTAGTTCCTTATATATATCAAAATTAATTATACAAATTATTATAATGTAAAATAAACGTTAATTAATTTCACATGTCTATCAACGTAGAGTTTCCTAATTAACATGGTCGCGTAATCAAATAACTGAATGACCGTGAGGGAATACGCTTACATTTGGACAGGTAACCACTGTCGAATGCAGCCGGAAAGAACAGCTTATATACAATTAATTCAAGCACTAATTGTATTCGGATTCATATCGAACCATTATCAGATTTTAGTGCATATGACATTGGAAGGCAAATGTACAAACAACTGCGTTCATGCCCTTACTGTATCATCTTAAAGTGTTTCATTAAAGTTATATTTCCGCGGCAAAGTGCAGCGTATATTGCTAGAAAGTACTGTATTGAGAGGTTTTATTCATTTTGAAGTTTTCTCGTGCGTAGCTTTGAAATGCATAACAGTAACATCTGCCGAGATAAATACAGAACTTATTATTATTTCAATTGTATTTCATATGTAAATAAGTTTATGGTAAGTAAACCAAAAACTCAACAAATCTGAAATTGAACAGAACAGCAAAACAATACCATACTGACACACTATATTCCACCTTCTTCGTATTCAAAATAGCAACTTTCCAAAAGGATTAAATTAAAATTTCTGCATGCAATTCTTAGTCCCATCTGTACATCAAATCTATCGTTAAGTTCCCTGATTTTAGCAATTTAACTGTACTACATAGAACTTATTTTTAGATTAGTTTTACTTAATGACCCAGTTCAGCTGCAATGACTACACAACGTCAAAAAATGTTATTTTAAAAGGTGAATTAGGAAATACATGGAAGAAGGTGGTCGTGGTCTTTTAGAAGGCAGTATTTCAAAAATTGCCTGGGAAGAATACGGTATTCTGGCCGAGATTCAACCCCGGAACCTCAAACATTATAAACATTTATCAATAAATAATTGATTTTATATTTCCATAGCATGAAATCGAAGGGCATCAATAATGAATTGGAGAGAAAAGTAGAAAAAAAAAACGGTTGTCAAATATTGTAAAGAAATTTCCCAGCGGTAACGAAGAATTTCGCTACAAACTTTAGTCTAAATGGTTTGGCTTTAGTATCGAGAGTAGAACTGGCGACCTACACGATCTGAAGTAGGAGTGAAAACCTCTCACGATATGATAAACGTCTGAAACTACACATATTTCAGTGTGGTCAGAACTCACGCAGTTTAAACAGTGTCAGTTCTGACATCAGGGGACGAACAGGCACATGGCCTCACGTTGTCGTGTTTTTGTGTTGTGCCCACATCAACTGGCATGCGCATTGTGCATCTCACAAGCAGACTTACATTCTTCGTCTTCTTTTTCATGAGCATGAATTTCAAATCAAAAAAGTGTCAAAAAGCTGTAACAAAAATAACCAGTTTCTTTCTTTCTGATCATACTGTCCTTTCAAATGTCAGTTGTCAGCGTCGTTCATCACACCCCACTTCCTCTACTGCCCTTCTGAAGTACAAAATCCAGTTTTGAGGAAGAAATATCATCCCACGACTGGGGTATTAGTTAACCCTTTGAATCGAGCTGTGAATCTATGTCCCATCTGCTTTAGCGCTCACTAAATCTGCATTTTGTGATTATGGGCTTCGTATGATTCTCAGTGCAAACAATTATTAATTCCTTAAACAACGTTACTCAGTTGAGATTTGTAATGCGGAAAGGTAGTGTTTTCTTTGAGGTACGAACTGAATTCTTAAATAATTTTTAAAGAAGATTCTGTTTCAAGGGTTAATAAAAATTTATTCCTATCCTATATTGAATCTAGGCAGACATGAATGGCTGCCCCTTTACTCACTAAATTGCGGGTCTGAGAAAAATTCTTAGAGCTGCCAGGACTCGAAACCCGGTCATCCTGCCCATAGACAGTCTCAATTTACTGACAGAACTGTCAGCTTCAAAATATTGTATTTAAATTTCTGATTATGGTAACGGACTATTAGTTTTATTAGTCTATTCCTGCTTCATAAAAGCAATTTCTATCATTTATCTTAATATTTTTTAAACCCGTGTTGAATCGAATATTATTGTTCAACGAGTATCGACAAAAGGATTAAAACTCGTTTGAAAATGGCTTGCCTTCTGGATTGCTGTGCAGTGTAGTCTGGTGGAAATTTACCAAAGTTTCAGAAGTGATTGCTGCTTACTCAGAAATAATTAGGAATAAGAAAAATGCAACATGCAGAAGCAAGTCAGAACTGCAAGTTACCGGTTAAAGGAAAAAAACAAAGAAAAAACTGGTGGCGCTATATTCTCATGTCCCTTTGCCAGGGAAAACATGGAAACCGGATATTCAGAGTGGTGAGTAGGAGGAGCTCTACCGTCTTGTTTCGGAAATATAGGAACTTGATAACAGTGTTTTGGTTACACCTGGCTTTATACACTGGCCGGAGTTAGAATTCATCCTCCGAGTTGAAAAACTGCTTCTGGTCACGTAATCAAAATTGTTTTTAAACACGCCATCCGTATATACAGCGAGTGAGAATAAGTCCATTGCGATCTCAGTTGCATTCCGTAAAAAATGGATGCACTCTGATCTCTTGACAAAATCTGAGATGCGTCGCAGGTCCCTTAAATTCGATATGTATGCAAGAAATATTCCAACTTTAAAACCACTTCTTCTATGAAATTACTTTTACAAGTATCGGCTTCTGATACATAATGCTTCCAGCACATTTTTTCCTTTTATTACAAACTTAAGGTAGACTTGTACGAACTCTGGGGTTGTGGGGGTAGGGAGGTATTCGGCGACGGATGGTTGGCTATGACAGACGCTCACCCACGCAAAATAGGAAAGAAGTTCTTTAAAGGAGACCAAATACTTTCCAAATGCATTTCTTGAAATTTTGTTTACGTCACCGACTCTGATATTAAATTACCGCAGAAACAAATCTACTGTAAAAGTAGTTGTCATCAAAATCCATGCTGCAAGGTCGATGTCACCAGTAGAGCTTCGCTGCTGTGCGAGTTCTGAGACCTATTAACCCTCGTGTGCTCCACTGTTCGTGCTGTAACGTTGTACGATTTTACCATGACCTTGAAACAAACAATTTGGTGACGGCTACTGCACGACGCTGGTTATGAAACGGTTATCACGGCAAAAAACAGTCACAAACTTAACTCTGAGGTACCATGTCGGTGTTAATTCAGACTGCAGGTCCTTGGGATGTTGCACCGTGCAGATGTCTGTATCTTATCATATCGTACAGGTTTAAATAATTTAATTTAACTAAGCTTACTTGAAAATAACTTCTCGAAGTTTAAAATATATTTAAAATCTGAGATAATAAACTGAATTCTGCTATTTATCAAAGTTTCGGAGGTACAGGCTTCTTCTATTTTCAGGATTGAAAACTATAACATAAAGCGAAAAATAATTATTTTTCTATATCCTTAAACATTCATTGCATCAAGAAAAAAAACTTTATTCAGACACTACTTTGTCGCAAAATACTCCGCGTGTCATGTAAATATTTTCTGTACGTAAAGCCGATTTTGGGAGAACTGTATTCACTTCGTGTAAAGTAAATGTTACGACAGAATCTGTAATAAAGAAAATTAAATTCTCAGAGTACTTTTTAGTTGAGATACACAGTATAGAATTTTGCAGAAGTTCTCTTTAGATTAAAATTTCGGAAAGAAACAACTTTCCCATTACGATTTAATTTTGTGAACTCATGACAATTCAAACTACCAATTCATAAGATGGCATTTAATTTACCGACAATTTACCACATTCAGTGAACAGTTTATTTTCCTCGCATTTTTCGTTACTGAACACTCACTTACTGAAATATTATTGTACTTCCACGTATTGGATATTACTTAATGGGAAAATACGATCGTCATGACAGGAATAAATCACAAATGACAATAAACAGTAAAAGTGCCATTGTGAATATGTTGCATGGATATGACATTTCTGTCATGTTCTTGAATTTGTTAGGTCACAATCCTATAACGTGTTGATTGCGAACGGTTCGAGAATTTCTGAATTCAATTTTCACTCTATCTGTAATCAATTGTCCAACTCCATCGTCTGTAGCACGAACAAATCTAGCACCTAATTAATTCTGTATGAACGTAAATATAATGACACGGAAATTACAAAATTGTAAGGTATAAAACACAAAAGACTTATGGTTAAGTACTGAGAAATCCGTCAGAAACAGTACTATACTTCTGTACGTTATTAAATTCTCCTGGGTCAATTTAAATTTAAAATAATCATGTATACAAAAGCAAAAGTTTCCGATAAAAATTCTTTACAGCTTCGAATGTGAGTACTGGTTTAGTTCATTTGTTTTAAAGGGAGACAAGAATGAACAAAACAGCCTAAAATAGGTCTTATTTCTTTATTATTTTATTAGTTCACAGACAATTTAATCGGTGTATTAATGGAAACATACCATTGATGAAGAATCTGTTTACCAAAGGATGTATGTCTTCTTAAGTAAAATATATTTGCACTATTTTCAGTCCTTGCTAATTCGAGGACATTACCGCAAAACACAAACATTCGAAATTCTATAATCATGCACTAAAAAATAATGTTTCCAGATGTCATCATTATCGTTTCACTAACCGAAGAACTATGATAATAAAACCAGAATCTGCAATGTCAGAAATGGCCACTGGGAAGGACTCCGAATCAGTTCCATCCATGTCCTACACTCAAATTTTCATTAGACCAATCTTAATGTTATCCTTCAAGTTACTTAGGATTCTTATAAGTAGCTTTCTTATAACAGGTGACCCTACCAAAGTACTTTACGAATTTATGATACCCCCTGATCTTGAACCAGAAGATTTCAGTCCAAATTCTCACACGTGAATATTTAAACCAATCTCCCACCTATTCCTTAATCCGAAAAGTGGTCTTTTCCTGTAATGTTCACTGACAAAAATTTCATAAATATTTATAATATTTTCAAATTATTAATTAAGTGAATTCAGAGATTAAGTTCCACACCAAATAAAACAGAGGTAAAATTAAAGTTTAACCTTTCCACTCCGAAACAGTTCTTAAAAACATGGACCCATTTATATAAGAATTTGTATAATATATATATATATATATATATATATATATATATATATACATACATATGGACAAGACTACAACAGGCAGCTTGAACTACCAACGTCAGAAATGTTTTCGTAAGGCTGTACAATATCAAAAGGGTTTGTTTTTGATTTGAGCGTTGTTTCTAATCGGGACATCTTACTCTCAGCTTAAGAAGGAAAAGTTTATCAAAATAATATATAAAATTATGTTCTTGCTTCAAAAAAAATGATGGTCCTTTTAAATGTTAAACGGTTAATGTTGTATAAAGAAATGATCGCTGTTTACTTTCAGAATCATACGAAATGGATAAACACACTCTGGAGGTAAAATTTTCGATAGTCTGAAATGGATAAAATTACAATTTACAAAGAGTACAGTAACATGTTTCCTCCACTCAGCTGATCTCATATTTCCTAACTTCCAATTTGTGTATATCCTGACTATGCTGATTCGATATTTATGTTTCATACAAGAGAGAACGATGGGCAGTTGACATCAACACGAGAGAATATGACACAAAACATGCATTATCCTAATAGTGTTTCAAAGAGTAGCACGAGGACACATTCGTTGCCACTCAGTGAAATCGGAATACTAACAACAATGCGCGTGTTCATAACAGGGACAATATTGAAGCAAAGGATCCCACATGATGAAATAATTCAGACCACTTCGGAAACGCTATTCCCTTAAAGCTGACTGACACAGGAAACCCAACTATTAATTATGAAACTCATACGGGCACAATTATTTGAGACCTACTACTCGAAAAAACACAAGCATACAATCCAATAAGTTAACCGGTTTTCTTGGGGAACGGAACAGAAAATATTATTAAATATTTTGAAGCACCAATTTCATTTAAATTATATATAAATCTCCAGCCTCTCTTTTGAAGAAAACACAACTTTCCTCCCTTATGAAGAACATCTGGTTAATGAAGTTTAGAGAAATTATCTTAGTTTATTAAGTCAATAACAGGAAACCTATGGCATATTTCTGTGGAAAAAGGTGCAGTCAGTTATTAAATAAATGGTAGTGCACATATTAAAATGGACTAATAACTTCGGGGAGACCCTGAGGGAAAGCTTACGATGATCATGATGATACGATACACCATAATTAAAGACTGACTGACTGACAGACAGCAAGCAAGGAATTGGGCTGTTCTACATGTCCATCGGTGAGCCAGCCTTTACACAGTAGCAACACTGATATATACCACGTAGACTGCAGAGAGTCTACACAATTCGTCAAACTCTACAACACACTCCCGTTAACAGCATATTGTTAGCAGCGAAACTAAACTTGCATGCAGAAGTACTAAAACACAAATGTTACGTCATTTTCTACTGCTGCTTTCCCAGGACGAGTGGTGATATACAACCGGCTAAACACATTTATCCACAATATTTTAAGTTCTAATTCACAGGCTGCTCTATGACATATGATCCACTTCTTTCAACGACCCGAGTTCTCATTTTGGTTGTTTTCATTTGATGAAGTGTAGTTATTGTTCTGGAACACGGTTAGCATCCATTTGCGACATTTGGCATATGTATTAAAGCCCTAACAGTATGGAACAAAACCTGAGATTCAATACAGCCATACCCGACACTGGACACGCCCCTGAGCCAGTGTATCCCAACTCATATCCTCTCAATCTGTATATATAGCAACAACACGAATGTTAGTCTTTCATCTCCTTTTTGATCTTCCAAATGGACGTTTTCCAACAGGGCTACATTAAAATAATTACTGGTCGTTCTCTCCCTCATTCTTGTAAAACACCCAGCCCATTTAAATCTTATAGATTCCACTATCGTAACACTAATATGTGATCTGCAGTAAGTCTACTGCTATATTTTCATTCAATTCAATTCAATTTAGTTAACTTATTCATGGGTATTAAAACAGACAAATAAGGCCAATTACAGTCAAACGCAAACACGAGCTCTGTGACAAATACTATACAAATAAATAAGGTAGAAAGAAAAATAATATTAAAAATAAAAAAAGAAATGCGGTCAAATTTAGAATCGAAACTCATAGAATATGGAAAATCAAAAGTACAAACAATGTTATAAAATGTCCGTTAGCAAAATATAATCTTTCAGTCCCGATCACAGCTATGTAGTGTTAATAACATTCTGGTATCGCAAGACACAAGTAGTAACAATACTCTGTGTGTGTGAATTCAAGTTCTCACGGCGGTAGGTATGAATACGACTGTCTTCTTAGAACTTGCACGGAGTCACCGTCTTAAAGACGGAGGCAGTAAGAACCTCTGAAACGTCGGCCAATTACTGCAAGTGTACAATGCGTAACATTCTAGAAGACCGCCTTCTTCAGTATCCTATAGGAAACAGGAATATTTTCCAAAACATGTGGTATCCTCTTTGCAGTTACCTTGAAAAAGAAATACTATTTTGGATAACCACGATCAAAACGTAATTATAAATACCACAAATAAACAATTTATTAATAGTTTTCACGAAGATGTTCATATTAAAATGGCAAAAATAATTTAACAAGGTTGAAATCACTGTCCCAATTATAACTTGGTTCCGAATATGAATATTAACATTTAACTTTCAGCCAGTCAGCAGTCAGCCAGTTAGTCAGTCAGCCAGTCAGTCATACATATGTTTCAGACTCCGTACAGAATATTAGTTTCAGTGTAGTCACAGGCTTATGTATCTCATGCATTTCAAATGGGAATGCCGGGTAGAATGGGATGTAATCAGCCAGGACACATCTAACCTATGCCATCGCGTTGTGGTCCCGACTTCTGATAACGGGAACACACACTAAAACTGTAAGGAGACATTTTACGACCCAGACCGATGAATGAAAATCGGGAAAATACGCGTGAGGTTTTTGGGCCTGGATCCGAACGCAAAAATTAGTTCAAAAAATTGTTCTCCATGTTACGTTAACAAAACATTTTCAACATCCGTTGTCGGTGTTCTGCCTTCTCAACAGCGCCACGAAATACATGCAAAGAAACAGAATAAAACGAAGCTCAAAGACAGTGGGATCATTTAACGATAATATTCAACTATAAAATTATACATTGGAGAATACGATAAAACAGGCAAGCGTACGTAGATTTTTAAAAATGTTGACAATGCTCTATTTGCAGGTAATATTTTGGCACTCCCTTGGAGGGACTGACGTAATCGACGAAAATCTTAAGACAGTTGACAACTAAAAACAATTTATATTATAATTATCATAGGGATTTGGACGGAATGCATTTAGAATACAGGATTCGGGACAACTCAGTCAGTATAATGACTGACTACAGAGTGGTATATCGCGATTCGTTCTCCGACAAGGGCAAAGAATTTTTTGTCCAGCTTCTGCGTCCATACCGGCTCTGGGGCCCACCCAGCCTCCTCTACAATGGGTACCGGGGTCATTTCCCGGGGGTAAATCGAGGTCGGGGCATACGCTAACCATTCACATCCATCTAGTGACGAGGTCAAGAACGAGTAGAAGCTATACATTCTCTCCTCCCAAGCGCCTACATGGCGTATAGCGGGACAGCTTTACTTTTTATCGTAATGGTATTATTTATTTCGGAAAACGTAGGAGTATGAAGCCCAGCTAAAACAGTGGTATCTCTGTGCTGGAAATTATCACAATCATCGGAGATAAACTACGTCTTTAAGATTCTTTCAGTATCAATACAAGTCAAAGTAACGTCATATCGTATGTTGTTTAAAGTAGTCATTTTCAAATTGCATAAACGCCCTGTTAAGTCTTGCAAAAATCAAAGACAATCCTATTTTCTGTA
Organism: Zootermopsis nevadensis; assembly: GCF_000696155.1. The sequence continues at coordinate 466,509 of NW_019059752.1, forward strand.
GTTGAGGCGTGTTCAACTACCGTCAAATCTGTTTTGTTGTGATAAACTTCGAAGTTCTACATTTCTATTAAGAAGATTATTGTGAATTTGGCGTCGAAGCAACAGACATAGAGGGATTTTGGAGGAAGCATCTCGGACTTGTACAAACATTTCCTATACGAGCTCATTAGACTGTTTATGCTCCACAGATTCAGACACACACACGACGAACACAAACACACAAAACCGCCAGCTGAGTAGATTGTCGCGTCTTTACGGGACGTCAGGTAAAATGTCAAGGTTTTATTCATGTTATAGAGACAACTTAAGAAACGACTTCTAAAGAATTTTACAAACTCGTATTAAATCACCACAATGTATTTGTCCCTACCACCTTAACGTCTTCAGGATATTTACGTAACCATGGAAACCATGTTACATCGTGGAGGGTACTCCTTCTATCACAAGTGCGAACGGGAAAGTGTTCATGTCATGTACATTATTGTTGTCTGTCAACGAAAATTTGAATGTTCTGGCAAATTCCCTATATCAAATTTCACGAACATCCAATCAGAAATTCTCAAGCTGTTTTATACAAACTGACAGACGGAGAGATTTAAACAGGCGCTCCACACGGAATCAGAAGTGGCTTAAATAAATATATATTTTTAACTTAATCTTGGTGTATGACATGCTTTCGGATATATGAATCTCATCAGACAGTCCAATATGTAAATTTGTAGTAGGAGCCATTTCCACATGTCATTTTAGGTAGTTCACGACATAACACAATGGCTGATATGTATGCAACAGATGCAGTTTCACCCTATCCTCAGACCCGCTTTCCTGTGCGTTCAGAATATAGGTTGTATTGTTATGCGAAGCATAAATTAATTACGCGTGCTAAGTTCAGTCACAATGCCACAATATGCTCGCATCACGAGGGCCCCAGAATTCTGCTGAGCAGCGTAAATTGGGCTGATGACCAGTTCAAGCTGATATCAACCAGGTATCTTGTAACTTGTAAGATTTGAGGTTTTCACAGCGGTGAGTATGAAGATTTCTTTTGTCTTCTGGGTTGTTGCGCTGTGTAGTCTGGTCGATGTTTACCAACGTTTCAGAGGTCATACTGCCTCCGTCATCAGCGACCTAACGAAGGAGGCACCAACGTTTCAGAGGTCATACCGTTATCAGGTTCTGATGACGGAGGCGGTATGACCTCTGAAACGTTGGTAAACATCGACCAGACTACACAGCGCAACAACCCAGAAGACAGAAATCTTCATACTCATCGCCCTGATGATGGAGGCAGTATGACCTC
>NW_019059752.1:468235-489121 GCF_000696155.1 Zootermopsis nevadensis
CAACAACCCAGAAGACAGAAATCTTCATACTCATCGCCCTGATGACGGAGGCAGTATGACCTCTGAAACGTTGGTAAACATCGACCAGACTACACAGCGCAACAACCCAGACGACAGAAATCTTCAACTTGTAACTTAACCCCAATTATAAACGCATAAAACTACAAATTGCGGTTACATTTTAACGGCAAGTCAAAAATGTGTTTCTTTACGAGGCAGCATGAAGTCATCTTTAGTCCGAAATAAAAATCTACGCAGACTCTACTAAGCACTATCATAGCCTAGTTTGCATTTCTTGCTACCAGAGTCGCCACAGTCAGAACATTTCAATTCTTTTTCCGTACCTTTTAAGAGTTCGGACGCCATGCATCCTAGGAAATATCAGATGTGCAAAATTTAACGGAGGCAATTATGACAAAGTGGTGGCCATAAAGTGAGAATGAATATGTTTATGGGCTGTTACATAAAGTATAAGGCAGTCAGTTTTCAAAGCCAATGTTCTTGAGTCGCTTAATAGAAAATGCGGATAACCTCAAAAACGTTTGCACCCTTTGTATAAGAAACAGCAGCTAATCGATCATGTTTCAGTTCTCCTCAAGGTATAATTAATGATAATACGAAATACAATGTTAATGAGAAATTACTGGTTCGGCAGTTATAATATTCGCGCTTATAAATCACACATAAAACAAGGCTCCTTTCACATATTCCTAATTGTAATGACTCGTTTCAGTTATTAAGTCTAGCAATAAACAGCACAATAAGATGGCTATAAGAAATTGTTTTAGCTGACGAGAAATAAAGTTGATCCAGCAGTGTATTGGATTCCTTGTCCAACAATTATTCAGACTCGTTCATTACATTTGTACTCAGTTAATAGCTTCTAAAATACGTAATGTTCTTTTCCATTAATTAATTAATTAATTGTAGATTTACTAACAAATATATTTTAAAGAATAACGTATTCTCCGTTTATCATCAGTGTTCAAAGTCTTAGGTCCAGTGACCAGTTGCTGTTCCATACCATTGTGAAAATGCTGACTATTTTGACAATACAGTAATGAGACTGTAATATTAATAACATTTTTACACCGGGCTTCATAATTCGCACTGTGTACTATGAACCACATATACAAAGTTGTTAGAAATCCTTTAAATTACACCACAGTTATGTAACGAGAAATAATGTAAGGTCTATTCCACATACAAATATAATGATTTCATTAGTCCTAATTGCGTGTAGCATTTGTTTTACAATTAAAATGACACATCTAAACCAACTTACAATCCATTATTGTCACACTAATAACAAGACTGTGTCTATTCACAAATAAAACGCAGGTACACAACGCTGAATACCTGGGTTCGACATTCTATCGGCTCACACGTGAAATAGGGACCATCATATACAGACCTAATGGGATACTTCCATCTCACCTGACATAAAGTTGGCTCACGTCATCAATTTTCACACCTCGTAAGTACTACCGTATTTTCAAGGTATGATTGATTGAAACACTTGTCTCGGAATATTTCCATGCATGTAAAGCCATAAATATTTAGCCTGAAATACGAAGAGATGGTAGCAGACTTTATTTTCACTGGTGTTAAAACCAAATACCTACATTAGCGTAAGCAATCGGCATTTACTAGTAGACCTCTTGTTCATAACAAGAAAAGGAACAAATTTGCTTCCAAATCTTATTTCATATTTTATTTAGCTAGCCTATGTCGACACTGATTGATTTTTAAGTTATTTAACAACACTTTAACGACAGTGAGTGTGTAGGATCGACGGAAGTGGGCTAAAGCTCATCAGTGGTGACGTGACAAGAGCTACAAAGAGGAGGCAGTGCAGTATTTGAAGGCAACAACACTTAATCCACCTTCTGGGAAGGCAGCGTGCCTTTGGGACTTTCAACAAGCATAACAGCAAAGCTAGTCACTACACCACGAATTCAGGTCCCACATCAAATGCCACCTCTGTATTTTTCACAAATTTCACATGATGGCCGATGGCCTATGCCCTGTAGTTGATAAATATTCGCATGCATAAACGCAATCAAAAATTGGTAAATTCTAAACTCAGAATGGCGCATGGCTAACATGTTGATGTTGCAAATGGTACATCAATCTTACGTATTCATAATATCTATCTTCATATAATGCTACAATATTTTACAAAGGGCCCCATAAAAATTCTGTATGCATTCCTTTTTCTGTCATATCCTAGCTGCATGCATAACCCATCTTAGCCCTCTATTTTTCACTGTCATAACATGAGGTGATCAGTATAAATAATTACGATTATCGTTAACAAATATCGTGAAGCGTGAAATATAGGTGACCAGTATAAATAATTACGGTTATTGTTAACAAATATCGTGAAGCGTGAAATATGATCATAAAAATTTAGTTTTCAGTAGCTTGTAATTTATATTTTATTCTGTCATAAGTAATAATATTTTACGCCCTTAGAAATTAAATGAAAAATTATATGTCTTGGTATTCAGAGTTTTTTTTGAAAGCAGATATCAAGATCTCTTTTAAGGAGCAGTAGTTGTCTGTTTAAATATAATCAGACTGAAAATATTTAATGTGTCATTAATATTTCAAGCATTTTGTACATTTAATGACGATAGTATAAAGCAAAGGTTTAGTATTATTTAATAAACAATAATAAAAAAACGTGACAAAAATTAAAATTACGTTTACATCTATGCAAAAGTGTGGTAGGGTCACTAAAGTAGCTATATAGTAATTATTCTCGACACGTATTTGCTTTGCTGGAACAGTTACGCATATGCAAACTGGTCATGATTTCATTAAATTTAGTTGGTTTTACCTTCTATTGTTTATTGTTGAGTTAAGAAATTTCGAAATTTCTAAACAATGTATGAAATTACGAAAAATTAATGAAAAATCCACTCAATTTAGTGAAACACAAACAACGACAAATTACTTTCACTGGCATTGCACTCAATGTTCTAACAGCGCAAACCGACAATTTTTAGTCTGGACAAAACGGGAAACTGAGTCCACATATAAAAGTGCACGACGTAATGTGGATGCATACAGGACACGGCGGATTCAAGAATAATACATTTTATTAACAATGGAAGAAGGAATGAAATGAGAAACAGATAAGAAAACAAACGAAGTGAAACAAGGTATGAGACAGGAAGAATTGTGGGAAGAATTAATAAAGAATAAAAGAGAGAGAAAATATAAGAAAAAGACCCAAAGGCTAAAATAACCCCCGAGTGTCTTGTCTGCTGTAGTTCAAAATGGCATCTCAAGATTAATTTTATAAATTAATTTCTAAAATATTTATATTTAGAAACAATTCAAATTATACTATCCATGTAAAAAATATAAAATGTTAGCGACAGAAATATTTATTACCACAATCACGCCTTTTTACATTGAAAACAACACTTCCATTACTTATTTCCATTTCTTATTCGATAACATTTTTAAAACTAGTTTACTGACATAACAATTATATCGTTACTATTTCGCCCAGACGAGCAGAATTTCCCTCGAGAAACGATGTATCTAACCACGTACTTGTTCAACTACTCAAGACCTTCACCATTATCTAATACAGAAACAATCATTACATTCGTCTCCATTAGCCTCCCACAGTGGAACAAAAGACTCTCAATAGCGCCCCGAGACATCTTGCAGGTACCCGGCCCGCGGTCCGATGTTATCCACTGGTCCATGCACTGCACGTCAGTCTCCACGATCATCAATCATGGCCAAGTTGGAGTTTCTTGCTTCGAAGCTTGACAGATTTTCGTTTACCTTCTTAAATCTGCCGAGATACAAATACCGTAGACTTCAAATATGATTTCATATAGAAGGGTTTCGCACTTCACCCTACCACAGAAACTGAGGTACAAACCAATTTATGAACGTAAGATTTGAGGTTTTCACAGCGGTAAGTATGAAGATGAAGATGAATCACCCTGATGACGGAGGCAGTATGACCTCTGAAACGTTGGTAAACATCGACCAGACTACACAGCGCAACAACCCAGAAGACAGAAATCTTCATACTCATCGCCCTGATGACGGAGGCAGTATGACCTCTGAAACGTTGTTAAACATCGACCAGACTACACAGCGCAAGAAACCAGAAGACAGAAATCTTCAATTTATGAACGTCAAACACTTTCAGAACTCTCACTAAGGAAAACTATTTGTGTAATAAATTTACAGGATTAACACTTTACAATCTTAAAACTCAATATAACCACGCAGTAATATGTAACGATCACTAAAGCAACACTGGTTTAGATTCCATTCTATCCGATCATCTTCAGAAGCAACTTACGAAATATGGTTCAGAAGTGATACAGATGTTTTTTTGAAAAATCTGAGTCACTAAAACTAATTCAATGTCGATATTAATAAAACAATTTTAAAATCACAGCACACAATCATCACTAAAGACGAAGACGAAGTAATTATTGGTATATATTATAGTTTTAACCAGTTTAAAAAATAGACAAATAGGCGTTTCTCCGACGCCCGTTCTTTACACTGGCGATTCATGATTCATCATCTCCTTCGATTCAATATGAGTGGTGATATCTTACTTTTGACTACTGACCATTTGTAAAGTGCCCGGTTTATACTCAACAAATAGAAAACGGAAGAGAATAAAACATTGTGTCGAATTAACTCGCACACAAATCTGGACCGGACTACGGCACAACGTAACTTCAAATGGATTACACCGGTTTATATCCACAGATTCATAGCCGCCGGACTTCCCCATGGGCCCACACTGTCAAGGCCAAAGTCTTTTTTTCTTGAGTAACAAACAGCATTTATCCTTAAACTGCATACAAGAAGATTTTCGTGAAATAATTTACGACAGTACCACTGTTTCTGAACCTCTAAATTCATAACTTCTGATGTTTCTTAAATGTCCGTATTGATGAAAAAGTCTTCTGAGTACAGCACCATATCGAAGTGGTAAAAATTAATGGCGTTTCTTAGGAACATGCTGTCAAGTCAGAACATAACTTATGTTGCAGCCAATGTACATTAGTCACGGTCTGACTTGGATGGATGACCACTCGATACCACCACTCATTTACACCGTTCTGGCTGATCACAGTTCCTGACCGTTAGCTTTATTCGGAACAATCACAAGCATCAGTCTCTGACACAAGTTCCCATCATTTCGACACTGAAGAGATCGACAATTTCCTTTACATCGACAAAGTGCAATACGCAGAATTTTTTTTACATTCAATATGAACTACAGTGGACACCTCAAGACTCATAAGTTTAGGTATAAATTTTATTGATAGCTGGAACAGCTCAGAAGTTGACAGTCGCTCAGACGGTGAAGAAATTCCCTGAATGTTGTGAAAGCCGGAAAATTCATTATAATCTATTTTGACCAATCCCATGCGTCATACATGTCCCACCCTCACCACCTAATCGATATAATATTTGGCGAAGAGTATAAATTACAAAACACAATATTATTCAGTATTCACTTGCCTCCTTTTACCTCGTTTCTCTTTAGGTCTAAACCTTTCATGTAAACATTGAAGCCGGAATGCTATGGTATAAAGGAACATACACTATTCTCACGTATATATTCGGACTGCTCAAGAAAAATGGAATACAGACACTGCAAGTGATTTCTTTCCCTCTGCTGAGCTCAGAGGTACAATCAATCTTGTCGTCTGATGGCTTCCTCAATCCATATTGCTATGTCAAGTCGTTTTGTTCGACGAATGTTCGCGCATGTTTCAGCAGCACTAAGCACTTTCGGGCTTATCTGTTTAGTGCCAGTGTCGCTACTATCCTCAAAGAGACAGCCAGACTGAATATCACGATGGACACAAACGCGTTTGCATATATGAAAGTATATAACGCGCGGTAAAGCTATCATTTTATTCCACCCTAAAGGCAATTATACATATTTTCAGAGGCAGGCTTTTAAGGGGCAAATCTAGACAGCGACGCAAACCGAAATTCAATTTAGAGAGAATATATATTTTAATGTATGGCTCGACGTAATTATTTCAGTGGAGGGTTGGAGGAGAGTGAGGAGTTGGAGGTTGAGCCGGACACATCACAAGGTCTCATGGGGACGTCAGATTTCATTAATGTCTGTCCTACCTCGACAAATGTAAAGTTATGCATCTCTGCGTTTGTACAGCAGAAAGAGACAAATATTTAAGCCGATCCATGGTTGTCATTAATATACGAATATCAATTAATGATCTACGAAGCATGTTATATCGCCAGTTTTATGTTTCGAATCAAAGGATGCAATGGTTACATCATGAAAGAGTGAACTATTTAAGACACCAAAGGATGCAATCATGAAAGAGTGAACTATTTAAGACAGAATGAAATTTATACATTTTTTAACAATTCTGCTTCTGAATGTGTAAGTTTAACTTTTCCAATGTTAAGCACGAGATATACATAGATATACATATACAATGCTTGTCATTCTGGTAAAAACTTATTTGATGTCTGACAAAATTGTAGAACTAGTGGTCTTAGACATTTTACTTACACAGTTGTCTATAACTTCAAGATATAAATACGAGGGGTTTATCACGAAACTGAGCCATGAGCAGTATTTTTCGCTAAAGAAAGGGATAAAATGGGTTAAAACTGAAGTGAAAGCAATTACTACAAGGAAGGATATATATGAAAATATTTCATCCACAAACTATCAACACCTGTAGGATTTAAAGAAATGGTCATATTGGGGTCTGTAATGTAAACTATTCACTAAAAACTTAGAGAGAGATCAAATCAAGACACATGAGCGAAATGAAGGATACGAGAAAGCTTACAAAATCACAGAAAATCTAAGGCAACAGACCACGTGGTAAAGGGGTAAATAGGAAGTAAGTAAAGTAAAGTTTGTCCCACTATACGCCATGTAGGCGTTTGGGGTGAGTGGAGGTATAGCTCCTCTCTTTCTTGACCTCGGCACTAGATGGGGGTGAGTGGTCAGCATCACGCCCCGGCCGGCTTTACCCCCGGGAAAGGACCCCGGTACTCATTGTAGAGGAGGCTGGGTGGGCCCCAGAGCCGGTCTGGACGCAGAGGCTAGAGGAAAAATCCTCTGCCCCCGTCGGGGATCGAACCCCTGTCGTCCAGCCCGTAGCTAGTCACTATACTGACTGAGCTATCCCGGCTCATAAATAGGAAGTTGATATTAAAGTTAATCTTAAAAACACTGTCAGTAGCACAAGCTGGGACTTTTGATAGCGGTAATAAATTTTATACAGCAATATAAAACGATAAATTTCTTCACCACCTGCACGACTATCAGTTTTATAAGATTATATAATTCATTGCTATGCATACCTTAAGAAGCAACTATATTTATGATAAGTTTTAAAATTCTACGTCGGTATGGTGCAAATGCTATTAAGAATGCATTTGAACATTCTTTAATATTAAGGAATGTATTAAACCCTAAAATTTGTTGGGTAAAATGTAGGTAATCATTTAAAAATCTATAATGTATATCACATTCACATTATACTAATACTTAAATTTCCAAACTAAATAATATCTTGGAGGTAAGTACAATTCTTGACTAATCGCTTCTAATTTTCACCCGTTCCCAGACGACCCGGAATTTCTAATATGGCCTGTGTTTTATACTTAAACTTTCCTTAAAGTACGTTAGTAAGAAACAAGATTGTGATGTTTATTCTTTACGGACTATGTATCACACATTAAAACTACGCTTCATATCTTTTTGGAAGAAACAGTTCTAGCACAAAAGCCTTAACAATTTATTTTAAGCAAATTTGTTGTGAAGACGATTATGGTTAGGATTTTGCGATGACTCAGTTCAGCAAATTCAGTTATGACGTTCTGAAGCTATGAACGGTTTAGCAATAAATACTATTAAATAAAACACGTACATTTATGTTAGCCAAGTTCTTAAGACACATAATTAATATACACATGCCTAAATATGACAATATATTTCCCTTGTTTCGTGAAATTATGGTTCAAAATATTCGATACAGCGAATAATGCAGCCAACTGAAGCAACTATAAATCAATTAACCATCAAAGTTTTGCTTACTACAGACACGTGTGTCCAAAACAAAGTTCCGACAGTTTCTGCACGTGTGCCTTATTCTGACTAGCATCCGTGTCTGACCATCGTTACTAAATGGGTACACGTACCAGCATGACTGCACGTCACGGGGATGTAATACTCAAAGCAGTGAGTACGAACCAAACAGTGGATTAGAATTAACCAATCATTTAAGCGTATGGGAAAATAAAAAGCGTGATTATTAAAAAATTACAGTTGTTTCATTTTCCTGTTGGTAAAGTGACTGTCTACAGGCCGGAGGACGTTGGCTCGATACCTGAAGGGGTCAGGGAGTTTTAGTTTTACTGCCACAATACCCACACCGAACTTAAAAGACGACAAAGTCTCCTACAGAATTAATACACGTGACTTTCGTTATACGCGGTGTTTGAGTTCTTACGAAAAGCCGCTCAATCGAAAAAGCGTAAAATGACAAACGTACAACAATCGATATTTTGATGTTCAAATGGCGCCATAATTCTTTGACGCTAAGCTTATCATATAAAACACATTACCTGATAAGCTTGGAGAAGTTTCGACTAAGGAAACGGACTTTCAATTTGTCCGCCGATGGGATACTGATTCGCCTGTTACTATCGGACATATCAGCATAAAATCTCCATATGAAGTCAATAATTTATATTACAGAGTTTACTTTGTTCCCCTAAATCTGATAGATTATTTGTAATACTAATTGATCTTACATCGTTATTGCAGCCAGTTCTACGTTATTTCCTTCAACATTTCTGTTCGTTAACGCAGTACGTCTTCCTTTATTTGTATACAAATGCATACACTAGTAGACATGTAAACCTTAAGAGTATATACGAATTTCGAATTCCACAAGAGTATTCATCAGCTTGCAGTAGGAGATGATTAACTCAAGCAGTCATACTTGGGTACACGTTTCAACGTATCTTCCAGCTTCATTGGCCGTAGAAAAACATAAGTTGCTAGTCAGCAGGCCAAAGAATGGAAGGGGAGAAGCCATGGCGCATAAGGTTGCGTCCAGTGTAAAACATGCATCGAAAATTGGCAGAACAAGACGAGCATACAGAATATTAATCTGGATTCCATTTGACGAAATAAAGACGCGGTTTGATGGATAATAATTTAAATGATCTTAGAGACGGTGCATGTAAGTGAACAGAACCAAGAGAGGTTATAATAACTTGCCTTTCAGACGGCAATGTGGGTTCATCGGATTTAGGATGAAAATATAAATGACGACCAACAGATGGAGATCCTGTATCGTATAGTTAGATCTGATACAATATCGACATTTGAACCAATAATTTATTAGTGCCATGTATTTCATATCGGCGGATTGGCATTGCATAGCCGAGGCAGGTCAGAGCTTAGAACCGTTAAGCCGATAATCAATCAATGAATGAAGCCGAAGTTCCTCAGTAAAGTACTTTGATTAATAAAACTTATCAGAAAAATAAACACGCGGACTCTCACATTCTTTCAAAAGAGAGAAGTGTACGATATTTAATGGCATCATGTCAACAGCAGAGGTTACAGCGGACGCAAGAAATCTCCAAGTCTGATTAACGTACAAAAGCTGAAAGAGAAGATGGAAAAGACGCTTTGCGGATTATCAACTCTCTTCCTTGTCTCTGCCACACCTAACTGGCCACCAGCATTTGTATTTTCAACGGTCAATAAAGCTCGGAGATATCTTGCGACAAGTATACTTGGCGTGGAATTATGCACTTTCGGTGAAACACTAGGAAGGAATGAGTTGTGGAGGACAACTTCTGAGGACCTCAGAAAAGATAACAGACCTGTGTCCTGGCCGAGATTCGAAACGGACATCTCTAAAATAAATTAATCATAATTAACTTAATTTGACTGTAATGGAGGATTAACAGAAACCCAGACGGTAATGATTATCGGAGATCAAGGTTCAACAAAAATATGCTCACGTTTATGTTTCGTAGAATGCGCTAAGAGATGCAAAAACGTCCTCTACTCAGTCCGTATCTTTCAGTCTTTCAATTAAGTTTAATTTCATTATTACAATTATTTATATGATAATAATAATAATAATTATTAGAGTAACACTGAAATAACACCAGCAAGAACTACAGTTATTTCAAGTCGTTAAAAAATCTTTTTTAGTTTGTTTCCAAATGGTAGTTCTCTTCGAGGGTCTAAGAGAAGAGAGTATAGGAATAACAACCATGCAAGTTTCTTACTGCAATAAGATGATTTTTTAGAGCTTGGAGCTTTCTTACATTAGAGGTTGGAGAGATAAAATAGAAAGTCTTTCCAATTCGTTCTTTCAATTTTGAAGCATTTCCTATGCCATAGAATGCCCATCGCTGCCTTGAGGATTTCGCTTCTAAACTATTCACTGGACTACATTTCAGATTCAAGTGCTCCTGTGAAATCAAATTTCGTTAATGGTGATACAGGATAAAGGCACAGCAGAGTTGGGTAAACATATAAGAATACCTGCATTGTAGCCGACTACCCAAGCAACTTGGAAACGTAAATTGAATAACTTAATTTTTTCTTACAGATTCTCTTCCTTGTGTATTTTCAACAGTGGTATCCCCCCTCCCCCCCCCACAACACCCTGGATGTGTGTATTCAGAGATGTATCCGTCCCACACTACACTGTTCGGTTTGTATGAGACGGGTTTGCTGCAAAAGTGTACCATGATAGGCGTGCTAAATTAATGCAAAAATGCGTTATATCCTTACTCTTTTCAGGGAATACTTTGATGTCTGACAAAATTGTAGAACTAGTGGTCTTAGACATTTTACTTACACAGTTGTCTATAACTTCAAGATATAAATACGAGGGGTTTATCACGAAACTGAGCCATGAGCAGTATTTTTCGCTAAAGAAAGGGATAAAATGGGTTAAAACTGAAGTGAAAGCAATTACTACAAGGAAGGATATATATGAAAATATTTCATCCACAAACTATCAACACCTGTAGGATTTAAAGAAATGGTCATATTGGGGTCTGTAATGTAAACTATTCACTAAAAACTTAGAGAGATCAAATTAAGACACATGAGCGAAATGAAGGATACGAGAAAGCTTACAAAATCACAGAAAATCTAAGGCAACAGACCACGTGGTAAAGGGGTAAATAGGAAGTTGATATTAAAGTTAATCTTAAAATCACTGTCAGAAGCTGGGACTTTTGATCGCGGTAATAAATTCTATACAGCAATATAAAACGATACATTTCTTCACCACCTGCACGACTATCAGTTTTATAAGACTATATAATTCATTGCTATGCATACCTACACTGTCAGTAGCACAAGCTGGGACTTTTGATAGCGGTAATAAATTTTATACAGCAATATAAAACGATAAATTTCTTCACCACCTGCACGACTATCAGTTTTATAAGATTATATAATTCATTGCTATGCATACCTTAAGAAGCAACTATATTTATGAGAAGTTTTAAAATTCTACGTCGGTATGAGTGAAGTGGGTGCAAATGCTATTAAGAATGCATTTGAACATTCTTTAATATTAAGGAATGTATTAAACCCTAAAATTTGTTGGGTAAAATGTAGGTAATCATTTAAAAATCTATAATGTATATCACATTCACATTATACTAATACTTAAATTTCCAAACTAAATAATATCTTGGAGGTAAGTACAATTCTTGACTAATCGCTTCTAATTTTCACCCGTTCCCAGACGACCCGGAATTTCTAATATGGCCTGTGTTTTATACTTAAACTTTCCTTAAAGTACGTTAGTAAGAAACAAGATTGTGATGTTTATTCTTTACGGACTATGTATCACACATTAAAACTACGCTTCATATCTTTTTGGAAGAAACAGTTCTAGCACAAAAGCCTTAACAATTTATTTTAAGCAAATTTGTTGTGAAGACGATTATGGTTAGGATTTTGCGATGACTCAGTTCAGCAAATTCAGTTATGACGTTCTGAAGCTATGAACGGTTTAGCAATAAATACTATTAAATAAAACACGTACATTTATGTTAGCCAAGTTCTTAAGACACATAATTAATATACACATGCCTAAATATGACAATATATTTCCCTTGTTTCGTGAAATTATGGTTCAAAATATTCGATACAGCGAATAATGCAGCCAACTGAAGCAACTATAAATCAATTAACCATCAAAGTTTTGCTTACTACAGACACGTGTGTCCAAAACAAAGTTCCGACAGTTTCTGCACGTGTGCCTTATTCTGACTAGCATCCGTGTCTGACCATCGTTACTAAATGGGTACACGTACCAGCATGACTGCACGTCACGGGGATGTAATACTCAAAGCAGTGAGTACGAACCAAACAGTGGATTAGAATTAACCAATCATTTAAGCGTATGGGAAAATAAAAAGCGTGATTATTAAAAATTTACAGTCGTTTCATTTTCCTGTTGGTAAAGTGACTGTCTACAGGCCGGAGGACGTTGGCTCGATACCTGAAGGGGTCAGGGAGTTTTAGTTTTACTGCCACAATACCCACACCGAACTTAAAAGACGACAAAGTCTCCTACAGAATTAATACACGTGACTTTCGTTATACGCGGTGTTTGAGTTCTTACGAAAAGCCGCTCAATCGAAAAAGCGTAAAATGACAAACGTACAACAATCGATATTTTGATGTTCAAATGGCGCCATAATTCTTTGACGCTAAGCTTATCATATAAAACACATTACCTGATAAGCTTGGAGAAGTTTCGACTAAGGAAACGGACTTTCAATTTGTCCGCCGATGGGATACTGATTCGCCTGTTACTATCGGACATATCAGCATAAAATCTCCATATGAAGTCAATAATTTATATTACAGAGTTTACTTTGTTCCCCTAAATCTGATAGTTTATTTGTAATACTAATTAATCGTACATCGTTATTGCAGCCAGTTCTACGTATTATTTGTAATACTAATTGATCTTACATCGTTATTGCAGCCAGTTCTACGTTATTTCCTTCAACATTTCTGTTCGTTAACGCAGTACGTCTTCCTTTATTTGTATACAAATGCATACACTAGTAGACATGTAAACCTTAAGAGTATATACGAATTTCGAATTCCACAAGAGTATTCATCAGCTTGCAGTAGGAGATGATTAACTCAAGCAGTCATACTTGGGTACACGTTTCAACGTATCTTCCAGCTTCATTGGCCGTAGAAAAACATAAGTTGCTAGTCAGCAGGCCAAAGAATGGAAGGGGAGAAGCCATGGCGCATAAGGTTGCGTCCAGTGTAAAACATGCATCGAAAATTGGCAGAACAAGACGAGCATACAGAATATTAATCTGGATTCCATTTGACGAAATAAAGACGCGGTTTGATGGATAATAATTTAAATGATCTTAGAGACGGTGCATGTAAGTGAACAGAACCAAGAGAGGTTAGGCTAACTTGCCTTTCAGACGGCAATGTGGGTTCATCGGATTTAGGATGAAAATATAAATGACGACCAACAGATGGAGATCCTGTATCGTATAGTTAGATCTGATACAATATCGACATTTGAACCAATAATTTATTAGTGCCATGTATTTCATATCGGCGGATTGGCATTGCATAGCCGAGGCAGGTCAGAGCTTAGAACCGTTAAGCCGATAATCAATCAATGAATGAAGCCGAAGTTCCTCAGTAAAGTACTTTGATTAATAAAACTTATCAGAAAAATAAACACGCGGACTCTCACATTCTTTCAAAAGAGAGAAGTGTACGATATTTAATGGCATCATGTCAACAGCAGAGGTTACAGCGGACGCAAGAAATCTCCAAGTCTGATTAACGTACAAAAGCTGAAAGAGAAGATGGAAAAGACGCTTTGCGGATTATCAACTCTCTTCCTTGTCTCTGCCACACCTAACTGGCCACCAGCATTTGTATTTTCAACGGTCAATAAAGCTCGGAGATATCTTGCGACAAGTATACTTGGCGTGGAATTATGCACTTTCGGTGAAACACTAGGAAGGAATGAGTTGTGGAGGACAACTTCTGAGGACCTCAGAAAAGATAACAGACCTGTGTCCTGGCCGAGATTCGAAACGGACATCTCTAAAATAAATTAATCATAATTAACTTAATTTGACTGTAATGGAGGATTAACAGAAACCCAGACGGTAATGATTATCGGAGATCAAGGTTCAACAAAAATATGCTCACGTTTATGTTTCGTAGAATGCGCTAAGAGATGCAAAAACGTCCTCTACTCAGTCCGTATCTTTCAGTCTTTCAATTAAGTTTAATTTCATTATTACAATTATTTATATGATAATAATAATAATTATTAGAGTAACACTGAAATAACACCAGCAAGAACTACAGTTATTTCAAGTCGTTAAAAAATCTTTTTTAGTTTGTTTCCAAATGGTAGTTCTCTTCGAGGGTCTAAGAGAAGAGAGTATAGGAATAACAACCATGCAAGTTTCTTACTGCAATAAGATGATTTTTTAGAGCTTGGAGCAGTATAGGAATAACAAGCATGCAAGTTTCTTAGTACAATAAGATGATTTTTTAGAGCTTGGAGCTTTCTTACATTAGAGGTTGGAGAGATAAAATAGAAAGTCTTTCCAATTCGTTCTTTCAATTTTGAAGCATTTCCTATGCCATAGAATGCCCATCGCTGCCTTGAGGATTTCGCTTCTAAACTATTCACTGGACTACATTTCAGATTCAAGTGCTCCTGTGAAATCAAATTTCGTTAATGGTGATACAGGATAAAGGCACAGCAGAGTTGGGTAAACATATAAGAATACCTGCATTGTAGCCGACTACCCAAGCAACTTGGAAACGTAAATTGAATAACTTAATTTTTTCTTACAGATTCTCTTCCTTGTGTATTTTCAACAGTGGTATCCCCCCTCCCCCCCCCACAACACCCTGGATGTGTGTATTCAGAGATGTATCCGTCCCACACTACACTGTTCGGTTTGTATGAGACGGGTTTGCTGCAAAAGTGTACCATGATAGGCGTGCTAAATTAATGCAAAAATGCGTTATATCCTTACTCTTTTCAGGGAATACATTTCAAGCGATCTCTGATTCAGATGAGTGTTTTTCGACACTTTTCTTCGCCTATGTTAAAAATTGCACATTACATTTCGGAAGCCTACTTTGCTTCGACCATCAGGTGAGCAACCTAATAAGCTGCGTCCATTGGAAACGGATATTCTTAGTTTAATGATAAACCTTCGTCATTAAATGTTTATTGATATCTATCACTGACCTCTTTATACAAGATGTATGCTAGAACAAGCCAATAAATTCCATTGTAACCCCACGGTAATGTCACAAATAACTTTAACACCTAAAATCTTATCACGTGCGAAAACAAATTTGAAAAAAAAGTTACTTTTGCTTCACAAATCCTGCCGTATTAAGTTAATTATCTAATACGCAGATAAATTTCCCTCAGAATCTATGTAGTAGCCACATGTAAATCCCTTATATAATCTTCTGAAGCTAATAATTTCCGCTATCTCTAACATTAACATATTAGATTAACGATTTAACATATCAAAAGGTAAAGTTTAGAGTTATTATTTAGTTATTTATGGTTTGAAGATTGGGTTGCAGCGTCTTGTTGTGTGGCAGAAGTTTATTAACAGCTTCCATCATCAGGGCTGATGACGAAAGAAGCAAAAACTTCTACCAGACTGCACGGCGCCAAAACCCAGAAGACGTGCCGTGAGAACTTCCAAATCCTAATATTTCTGCTTTAGCTGACGACCTGTCAGAAGCCCTTACTGTGCAGCATTGATAAATGATTAGTGAATAACAAACTGGAAGTATATGGTAAAGCTGTCGTAGCTTAATTTAATTATATGATTGATATTCATGGCCAGTTTCAGGAGTATCAGTCTATAAGACGATATCCATAACTGATTTGCGGAGAAGCCAAAGGACGAATTACAAACGATTCACAAATTTCGCTGTTAGGGGTCACACGACACAAAATCTGTGTCCTTGGAACCATAGAGATACGACCAAGAAATATCTCAATGCGATTTATATCGTGTTACTAGCTGCATATTAAATCCTGCCTTCACTGAACATACAGCACTTACCACTAAAAAAAGGTGAAACATTTCTGAAATGTGGAAGAAAAATTCCGCACCTTGCAATATCTTATCATTATTCAAATCGAAAAAGGGAAAAAATGTCACAGGGCCATTCCGAGGGAACAAAAGAAATATACCAATGTGAAGTATGGACACACAGTCGATAAATCCAACGATAGTGCATTTGAACGTCTACTACGAAATTGAAATTCGTTTATGTAACATACGATACAATCTATTGTAAACGTTTACCGACTATAAATTATACATTAAGCATGGACGTTACCTGATTACCTGTTGCGGATTTTTGAATATACAATAAAGAAAGACGTTTCTTCTCTTCTTGCCCCCTTGCACCCACATTCTGTAAAAAGACATCGGTTCGAGCCACGACCTACTCTGTTTCACACATTTTCCAAATCATCAGAACGAAAACAGGTTTAACCGCAATGCTGCAGATCTACCCGAGACATGCTAGATCTTAATCTTGTCCGGTCTAACACGTATAATCACTGAAAATTTCCCGTCTTTCTCCTCAGTTTCTCCAATAAGCTACGATGTCCTACTTGAAAATCTTTTCTCATTTACCATCCACATAACTTCAAACCTTAACTGAAACATAACCTCTACAGTTAAATCAGCGAAGTTAAAGACCGAGAATCAATATTACAGAAACATAGACCTGAAGGTTTATTACCGTGAAATCGCCACTGGTTCTTATTCCAATCCACATCCTCGCGTCTTAATATCTATTATTTAATTTTCAGGTCTTTTCAGTCATCTCTATCCTTGCCAACCAAAATTTTATAAGCATTTTTCATCTCCTTAACGTTACATGCCCTTCCGATCTTAACTTCTTTGATCCGATGATTTCAAAAGTTTTAGTGAAGAGAATAAATTATGGAGCTTCTCATTATTTAATTTTCCGCAACCTCCTGTCACTTCGCCCCTCTGTAGTACAAATATTCACTTAAGCACCCTGTTTTCAAACACATTTAGCCCATGTTATTCCCTAAATTTTATACATACAGAAAAAACAGGTGAAGCTGTAAAGTAATAAGTCCTATCCCAAAACAAAATAATGCTAAAACACACGTGCGAAATGTACCCAAACATAGGTGCAGTTTACTCTGAAATGGCTATTAAAATATTCTGTAAAAGACAGAATTTTTTCCCATCTTTCGTTAATTACACACGAGCAAATTAACTTACATGCTGTGTTAAAATTAATTGTTTACATTTTATAAAAGTCGACAATCACAATTTGAAACATATAATGCTCGCACAACATTACAAAGAACACAAAGATTACTTACATTCAAACAGTAGTGTAATAAATAAATCCTTATCTGCTGGATTTCTTCCCTGACTTACTTTCTTTAAATGCAATTTAAATGCCCAGCAAGAGTCCATCATTAGCGTCTATAGCGATCACAAAATTACTACAGAAAGTAATTACACATTTATAAAAACTAAACTTGTGTCTAAATTCATATCTTCTGTAGTAATTCGAACATCAAACGGACAGAAGGCAATTAAAGTTCAAATAACAAATAGTAACCTAATGTTGAGAAACCTGGAAAGCAGAAAATTATAACAAAGGTAGGAAAGTAAACTGTTATTGCAAAGTCAGCGAACAGCTGGATCACACTGGCGAAATTTTATGGTTACAACAATTAATAATACAGGGACTTAAGCTAAATGTTTGAAAGAGCTTCCACTTCTAATGCACCGAGCACTCAAAGAAAGTTCGTAAGCTACGTCAGAGTAGAGATCAACTTAAAAAACAATTTAAGCTATTTTCACTAATCCAATGGCGTACTTTGACGGCTGTAGAGCATCAGCTCGCTCTGGTGGCTTTAGCTGAAATTACGGCTGCGAAAATTTACTGGGTGTACCAGAAGCAGATACAGAAACACTCTGACCGTCTGAACTTTTTACATCACACGTCAAAGGATTTTGCTTACGATTTCTGGGCAAAGAATATCAAGCAGTATATTTCAAACATTTTACTAACAACAAGATCTACTTTACGTAGAGCCGAACTACAACTCTGTAAATACATTTACTGTAAGAAAATAATATACATATTATAAAGCATATATTTCTTTCCAAATCTCTTCCGGTCAGAACGATATGTAAATAAATACAATATTAAATTATTTATAGGCCTATTTTTAATTTTATATTTATTTATGTTTAATGATCATGATTGATTGACAAAGATAAAAGCATCTGTTTGGTCTAGTGCCCTGTACACAAGACGGGAGCTATGCAAGAAGCTGTGTATCTGATCTTTTCGAAGGAAGAGAAGTTGAGAGGATCCGCACTTAGCCTACCCGCAGTTTGTGCAAGGAACGATTAGTTCTACAACACTAACAATAATGCAAACATCAAGGGTCGCTGATAATCAGTCACCAGAAACCGATGTCCTGTATCCCTGCTTTGCTCTGGCCTAATTACAACTGTTTCCTCCACTTTAGATTTCGGCCCAAGGATTCATCCGATTTCCAAACAGGCCGAAATGTTTCACCTGTCAGAAAACGGTGACGTCAATGCTTCTAACGCGGTAACCATTATCATTTGTCCGATACGTTTTGTTCTGCTTTGCTGCAGCACTACACTTTACAAGTGGAAAGTCTTAACTAATGAACGAGATATCCGACTAGTTGGTTAGCAGACTTAGTGACTATTCTCCTCTCAGATCGACCTGAAAATTCAGCACAGCTAACCTAAAGACTTCGGCGTCAGGCAGTATTCTGAGCCAGATGAATTCAATCCAGACTCATTTAATGTGATTTACACAATAACTCGCAAGACGATTGAGCTTCTAAAATCTCGTGTTTTTGTTTCCACTTGAAATTTAGACGACAAAGCAATTTTTTTTTTTCACAAACCAAGATTCATTACTTCAGAGGCAACTGTGAACACATTTTGGATGAAAATGTCTCAATGCCACGACAGTGTTAGTTTGAAATTTGTAAATACATGTCAATAAAAACAACTGACGTGTGAACTGAACGTGGCTTCAGTTAATCGAATACTGACGTTGTGGGGCCTGCCTCCAATCCACGAAGTAGCAAACACTAAAGCCACATCGATCCCCTGGTTAGCCGTTTTGTATTACCTTACCGATAGCTTGGGATGACGTGTTTTTTTGTGGTCAATACACCTCTTGTGATTGACTGTACAAAGGTATAACCACATCCATACCACATATAGCCTAGTGATATTTGACGGACATTTCGTATTATTGTCATGCTTGTTCCGTGTCGAACTATTAATGCAGACCGCAGTACACGGATATAGACGCGTGAACTGCCCTTCCGTGCAGAAGAACTGGGATCGGTTTATGGAGGGGAAAACAAGTATGTTAGACAAAGGTTCACACAATTTTACAAACGTTCGAGTTAAAACATTTAAAATGTTTACAGTTCTTGGTTTATACTAATTAACTAAAAAATTAAATTAAATCCGTGGCGTAACAGCTCCAGAGAGCCAACGCCGACTAGCTTGACTGCTGGCCTCACGTTCACATGCCTAAGCAGAGGTAAACGATCATCCAACCAGATACTAATTAATTAACCAGCCTAAATGTGCAGAAACGGTCTTAAGAACTTCATAATTACTAATCTGATCAAGAAATTATCTGCTTTTACGGAACCCGAAATTTTATTCCCCGATCAAAGAAGTGTCCTACTGGCTTAAAAACTGAGTCAGTTCCCTTTTCTCCAGCACATTTACCGAAATTATATATATATTGTCACATATGAGACCAGACCTGGCAAAACAGAATTCCGTCTCTTTCTTTGTGTGAGCGTAGAGTTTCTGATTTTCCGTTCAAAACGTATCTATTTTATACTTAATCCATTCATACATATATTTATTCTTCATGTCTCATCCGTTCTATATTTCTCAATTTAATCATCCGAACTATGTAAAATGAAGAATACAAATTTTCAAGCCCTTAATTCGGCTTATATTGCAATTTCCATTCTCTCTACCCTTCAGAGGGTGTAGTGTCAATACACAAAAGACAATTACACGCGACTGGATTGGAGTGAACTTCCAATGAATGAGACGTTTAACGGTGACCATGGAGTGACTTATCGTGCAACATCGCGCCGGGAGCAGTGTGTGCGGATACTATTGATTTCGACCAGAGCTCGCGACTCTCATCCCAGTGTTCCACTTTGGGCTGAAATATGGCGTTACCCCCTTCATCCCCTCCATGTCTCCCTCTGCCCACAAGTCTCTCTCAAAACGCCACATGCTCCCAAAGCTGCCCCTAAAACCCAACCCCTACAAATAATGGCACACTGACCCGTTCAACTACTGCTATTGCATCTCAAAAACGACATTTAAGAATGTAAACCAGTGATAGCTGATTTGTATGCATAGGATTAACAAAAGTAACGTATATTTCTCTCCAGTTGATCTCATTTGCTAGGAACCTAACGACAAGAGGTATTTTAAACAGTTGGAAAGGTTCCAGATCTGCTAGGAAGTGCGATTAAAACATTCATTATGCTGTAGCTAAAGACTATTCACGTTAGGTTACGACACTCGTTTTCAGTGATCTCATGTTTGTCTCATGTACGCGATAATTCTCTAATGAGTTCCGAAATTTTTTTTACAGTTCCTCGGGGAGGATTATACATATTCTCGCAATGTTACTCCTGGAAACTTGTTTTTAAATAAATATATATATATATATAT
>NW_019059752.1:490317-597410 GCF_000696155.1 Zootermopsis nevadensis
CTTCCGATACAACCAATAACATTTTACAGTGAATAAAAATGAATGTTAACCATCTTAGATTTGATAAAAGAAACGCCAAGCGCAGCTGTAACTCTCTAAACTGTACTCGAGAGGTACTGGGTTCAAAGTTCCCCGTAAATTGTTTCGCGGACGATTCCTTCCACATAGTTTCCAATGCATTAACCACCAGTCATCTCATAACTGGGGCCAAATATCAAAGATATAAAGGAATCTAGAAAGGGCCTGTGTTAAGACGACAAATCTAGTTTATAGCACGGAAAGTGTTAGGAACAACCTTGTTTTAATATGTGTGTGTGTATAATTTTTTTTAGAAATATAGTCAAGTGAAAGAGTTTCGTTGTTGACTGAATAAAGAGAGAAATATAATTACGATTTACGAATCAGAATATTTACTGAGGTAAAAGAACGCAGAAGAATCTCTGTACGACATTTGAAACTCCACACAGCATATATTAAAGTCCTTTTTCCTCATCATTCCGAATATCCGTAAGTTTTCAATTCCATTTCGTAGGATTAGAAAGATTAGAATAAGAATTCAATTACAAATTCATTTTTTAACAGAATATGCAACAAGCTACGCATCAGAAGTGAATACAAATTGATATTTAACAATCTACATACTAAATAAGTATAAATGAGAATTGCAAACGACGAACGAAGTTTAAAAGGAAGATGGATAATATGGGAAGGGAGAGAACTGATCTTGTAAATGCAATTGTTATGACAATGCGTCTAAACTGAATACTTCTGACATTGTTGTAAATGTAGCCTGTTTCAACTCAGATGCTAGTTACATATCGCGTTATATACTAAAATATGTCTCTATTACATGATAACATTACATACAAATAAACAGATAAAAACAGATTACACAATCTATTCATGCTTTAATTTATTCCCCATTTATTTTTGAGAAACTTAGGCTAAATCGGACCTACTGATTAATTCAAACAGACATATATTGACTTCAAAATACAATTCAACTGAAACTTACTTCTTCGAGATTCTGTTTCAAAAATTGATAGTTACTTGACTGATAGGAAACTGCTTCTACTAAAGATGAATATTTATCACAGTGATTAAAAATAATCCGAACAAGGAGCCTACATCGTGAACCTAATAAAGAATAAATTAGTTATAATTTGAGAAAATTACGAAATTATATATATATATATATATATATATATATATATATATATATATGTATATTTGTGTGAGTAAGAAATCTTTGTGTGTAACGCTCACTGCAGTAGCTACCATATTAAGTTCCTGACGAGCACCAAGTTTGCATTCAACGTAGTAACAACGCTTCGTTCACAACACTAGTTCTTCCCCATTGCCTTAGGAATACAAAGAAAAGTAGAAACTGTAAAAGTGAACAGCAGAAGGAGATATGGACAGAAAGAGCATTTCAAAGAAACCATATAAAAGATTACACGGAGAGTTTCACTTTTTTGAGCCACAAACTGGCTTTTGTAAAAAGTTAGAAAGATAACGAACGAAGAGCAGTTCGAAACTCTGAAATCAATGTGGAAAGAGAACATTCCATCTACTACAGAACACTTTTTGTATTACTGAATGGCAACTAAAGAATAGTATGGTGTTGTACTTTCTTCAACTTGTCCTGTGATAGAAACTCTATTCCCCTTTGAAAGCAGCGATATTCCTCTTCGTCTTCATCACATAAGACTTACTAAAATAACAACTGTACAGCTACATTACATACGAATAAAAACAATCTTTTATACTTTTATGTTTAAATGAGCTCTGCTTAAATATGAGCGTATATCACGGCAAACGTACAAATACAGTAACACAGCTTAATTTGAATTGTTATTCTGTACAGACATGTTTTAGAGGGAAGGACATCGAAAGTACGAGGCATATAAATGAAAGGAAGACATCGGGAGAGGAATAATGATGGGATGGATGGGGCAGAAGGCATGAGAAAAACAAGAGATGAAAATGTGGAGCATATAAAGAGGTAAGAAAATAATAGCGAGGAAAAGAGTGGAAAAGCGAAAAAATCCTAAAACACAAAAATAACAAAGCGAAGAGAGCGAGGAATCACCATAAAATCAATCCCCGTTTAAATTCAACGGGTTTATAAACAAACAACTATTAACACTATAAAAATACACTATGGCAATAGTGTCAATAGTTGTCTGTTTACTTATTTTATATTCTAATACACTACACGGTATGCAAAGTTTTAAGATTCAACGGGTTTATTTTGCATATAATAGCATACAATTACGAATATAACATATTTTGGGCAATGTCTTAACTCTGAGTGTACGACGGCAGCCTGAATTAATTGTCAAAGCAACACGAATTGAATCTGCCATCAACGACGAGTTTTCAGGTATGCTCGAAAAACGAGCACATTACTGCAACTTTGATCCTAAGTTGGTACTTTACATTTGACCAAACATGTCGCTGGGATCTGGCTAAAGAAGTTAATTTAACCTTTTCGTGAGTATTGTTCATTATTTTATCATCATTCTGGGAGAAATTTCTATTCAGAGTTTTTCTTCAATGTCTAGGTCAATGATTATTCTTCCCACATGAATTTCATATAAGACCAGCTTTGTGACACGACAACCCACATCTTATTATCCCCCCCTCTCAAGGGAGACCACATTTACGTGGTTGAGAGGATTCCGTGCCTGGAAGAAATTCAGGGAAACGTTGGTGGTACTGTAGTTAGGCCTACACATTCAACATGTACGGCAGAAAGATGACTGTCCGAAGCAACTTCAAGGACTTCAAAGACGAATCTTAGAATGGGGAAGTAATGTTGGAAGATGGAAATCTACTAACTGGAAACTTCACATAGTTTCAGGGCGGTACAAGACTTGAAATGAATGATTCTTAAATACAAAAAAAAATACATCATTTTACATCCGTATTTAAGACAACACAATATGGATGTGAAATTTAAAAAATAAATATATCGAGACAAATTCAGAGGTATCAAAGTATCTCTCTGTGTACTTCTCTCTTAGGTATGTCATTCTATCTTTTTCTCTTCTACAGTTCATGGTATACTTGTTACCGAGATGACAATTAAAAACAAGAAGTTCCTAGCACAACACATGAAGCCAACTTTCTCTTTTTACGGACTTCTAGTTTTACAGTTCTTCTGCTCCTTATGTCTTATTTAGTTAAAGAAAGTCCACAAACGGGAAATAATATACAACTTAGCATAAACGTCAAAGTCCTGGCCTAATGAATAGTTCGTCAGATTATCGAATTCTATTCAGGCCATACATTTTCCTTCCTTACAACTGTAAATACATTACGAAGATTATTCTATAATTTTGGGGATTAACTTATTACCTACACAAATTATGTACTCGCTACATAACACTTTTCGAATATAACCCTAAAAATTCGCTTCGTCGCCATGTTTAAAATTGTTTACTTAGGAGCTGTATTTCAAACACAATTTAAAGTAGGCCAAATATTTATTATTTATTTTCTTACTCCTAGACCCAATGGTCTGTTGGTTATCACTGTCGAACTGAAAGCTAATCTGCAAATTTCATACGACCGACATTCTGTTGCTTCACATCCTACAAAACAAATTAACATATTAAAAATCGTAGCTTATGTGTTTCAAATACCTATTACCAAACGACATTTCAGAACTCAGTATTAAGTGATGCTAATATCCTTCTAAATCTCCTTAATTTCGTGCGGCTGTCATGCTGTTATTACTGATTATTGCATGAAATAGGTAGAATAAAGGTGGAACAGTCTCACATTAAATAACGTCCTTGTCAAAATATGTGAAACTCATTAAAGTTGTTAAAAAGTTAAAAGGGGCAAAACGGTGCAATTAACATTTTTTTTACATTGCCATTTTTCAATATGTCATTGGTTATTTTAATAGTCACAGATAATAAATAAATACTATTTTAAATGTTCCATTTTATTTAGTTTTTTGTAGAGCTGTCCAAACCTTAGCGTCCAACATCTTGCACCACTCTCCTCTACTTCTCTTAAAATACAGACAACAGTACACTCAAAACTTCTACGAGGGAAAGGGCAATGATTTCAAAAGCAACGGTGTTCCAATGTTCCGATGGGACGAGGAATAAATAATGTCACTACCTTCACAAGTATGCTTTCAGGTCTAAAAGGGACATTTAACCTGTGTTACTTCGAGGCAACATGGGAGATGCGATTGCTGAAGACGTACTTCGACGTATTTACGTGCGAGACGCCACGGTTTGTTTTCAAACCGAAACTAACTAACTAACTTAGTTCTATTTGCCAATGTTGCTTGCAAGAAAGTGAACCGGCAGTATGGAGAAGCTTTCAGGTGTATTATTCCCGTACTAGCTTCTCAAGGGGATAGAACTGGAGCGGGTGCAAAGGCCTTCCAGATCTAACATGTGCTTGAGAAACCAGAGCTACTATGTTACAGAGTTCGAAACAGAATATTCTGCCACCACTGAACTGGTTTCTCCTTAATTAGTGTAATTTGTACGATTGTATTTGAATGTCCCATCAGAGGATTCTGCTACATACAACATCAACACATGAATTTCTACATACAGACTAGTGCGCCAACATGCGGCACATGATACGAACAGCAACGACTATTCCAAAACTGCGTGTCATAGTTTACTCAGAGGGTTCAGTGTTCAGAGAAGTAGAAAATAAATTTAGGCTGAACAAGGTAACGAGGACATTCCTGCGATTGGTAAACTTCTCTGTAAAGATGGCTGTCTTTTTGGAGTCTCGTGACTTCTTGTCTGGTATAACTGACTGAGATTTGAGGTTTTCACGGCGGTGAGGACGTTTCACATGTACCTGATGCCTATATCATCAGGGTGATAACTCACCACCCTGAAGATGAAGATAGCAATGTGAATGTGCTGAGAGTGAGATATATTTCTCTCAGTTCTTACTTTTTTATCTGTGCGTGTGTACGAGTGCGCCATTGTTTTCGGCCATTACTTTAAAGATTACTGCCAATTTTTGAACTTTTATTTTCATTTGGTAGAAGAATTATACAACGGTCGACCACTATCACCTTTTTTTCAGTTATGTTTCGCACATCCCTTTTACACAATGAAATTTAAGATAGTGTGTAACTTATTTCAACACAGAGAGGGAGATACAAAGTGGATGCAATGTTTTGAATAGAAAACCTTCAGAGGAAAAGAATACTGAACGTAACGCGAAATGAACAGACGCTACTTACCACTTAACAGATGTAAGACTTGAGGTTCTCTTAACAGATGTTTGAGTGAACACAAAGAGGCTTACCTGAAACAAATAAAAAGTGAATAACTCACTCCGTGAAGCCTATGTATGGTTTGTCAATTCAACTACGTTCTCTACTTACATACCTCTTGTACACGTCTTTTATTAACGGTTCAAACACAAAGAATCTGAGAAAACTGCGTAAAATCTTTCTTTTAGACTTTGTCCATACATTAAATTATAAAACAATAAAATTACGACGTTTCTAAAGCTAGATTCTGCTCCGTCATTGGGTTAAAGGGGAAAAGGACAGAAAACCTATATGTCGGACTCTCTGGTTAAGTCAGCCTCAGACCTGGATTACATTGTGCTCCTACGTCAAAGAAAACTTCTCAATTACAAATATAAACTAGTTAATGATGTTTAGTGAAACAGTCGCTATTTGTTCGGTTAAACTTACGAAGGTCACAAATAAATGTTGTGCCTCAAATGAAAAATGCAGAGTAGAAGATTGTAAAAATAGCTGGTACATATAGTTACCACTGCTTTCAAGGAGTTAATAAAGTTCTCGTACATGTAAAATTAATGTTCGGTAAAGCTTCGATGTCGTATTTCCTCCAAATTAATAATTTCCATCTACACGAATTACGCAATAAGGCAAATAAAATTAATGTTTTTTCATAAAAAACTATCAACATTAATTTAAATGTGTGTGAGCGATGGTTTGTTTTGTGTTTAACGGACATCACGCACAAAACTAAAATACATTTTAGGTATTCTCGTATATGAAACTGATCTGCGATGCATTTCGACTAAAATCTTCAAAACGGATGCCACAACTAACTAATAGAGTGATTACGAGTTTAGCATCGGCGGACACAATGGCTTTTTAGTTAAGTGGAAATGCCTGATGATGGCAATTTTGACGACACAGGTAGAGGTACGCGTCCCGACAGAGTATTATAGAGACTTAATTTCAGTTACGTGAATGCAACCAATAACCGTTTAATATCGTCATCATCAGCAGTGTTGCCTATTAACATGAAGCGATAGAGTTAACGGATAAAACAGATCTTTAAAGAGATCAAACCGGTTCATACACGCCTAAACCAATATGCTCTATTCGTCCCGTGTTGTTTGTCTCGTAACGTCAAAGACAAATACACTCTTTGTAAAAGCTACATGTTTCGACTTAAAATACAAAAGCAATCTTCAAGCGCGTTATATTCATACTTCCTATTTTCGTTGACGACATGAATGCTTTTACCTTTTTAAAGATTGTAATATGACACCACAATATTATAAAATACAATAAAGTATAATAAAATATAATAAAGCAGCCAACGACTTATCGGCCTCCAGACAAGGAGGAGATTCCAAACACAGGTTGTCCCAAAAATATGTATACACCGCAGTAACTTTGGTGGCCTCTTGTCAGTCAGTTGATCACCTTTTTCAACTGTGCCACGAAGCTAACGGTGGTCATTTCAACAGCTACACCAGATTCGTTAATTCACTAAGTGGCAATGCTGACTTTTTTATTAATTTATTAAAAACATTTATTTCATTCAATGAACGCATGTAAACATCTTTTCGGTACCATCCACACATCTGCAATGTTTAAATATTTTCGTTGTATAATTGTCAAAAGTGCTGAGGTTTGGTTTTACTGTAGATCAAGGTCAAACAGTGACATGCTGCAAGTGTGGTTCAGTTGCAGTCTGCTTGTACCGAGTGAGCATGTCGTAAAGATAACTGATGCTCCACTAGAGATTTGCACAACAGTGCGTTTCTGGCGTCTGAAGAAATCAAGGGGCAGAGGTCCATCGACAATTGAGCGTTAAGTATGGACAGAACTGTATGCGCCCTGATAATGGAAACAACAAGTACCTCTGAAACGTTGGTAAACCCCTAGATACAACCCAGAAGACAGCCATCTTAATGATTCGTTTAAACTGTAGGGTAACTGCAGAAATTGCTATACGAATGACCACTAGTTATGCCCGTCCTTAATGAAATGGTAGAGCAGTTAGTCAAGTAAAATAAACACGACGAGAATCTAAATAATCCTTCACGCCGAAAAATACAAATACGGACAATTCATCGCAAAAACATGTAAATCACAGGTAGTTGAACAACGGATTATTGGTTGTGCAAAACAAACATTGTGTTCACAGTCACGCTAGGGTCTATCGGAAGTTGTCGAAGTGGCAATAACAATCAATGTTTCCGAGGTACTTGCTACGACCTCTTTCAGGCCCACAAAAAATGTGTCGAGGGGTTCATAAAGAAGCAACAATCTGTCGCAAATTGAGACTGTTCAGAATTCTGTAAATACGAGGTGCGATCGGAAAGTTTCAAGACTGCGTCAATAGAGGGCGAACCGGATGTAGTACGAGCTTCTGCCGCTAGGGGGTGCGGCCTACATTCATAGTGAATCAGTGTGCCAGCCGGCATCATCGAATTAGCATTTGTTTCTTAGTTACGGGCGTTTTGGTAGTGCATTACACCGACCCTCCTGCGATTTCGGAATGGCGTGTGCATCAAATTTTGCCAAAGACTCGCCAAAACGGCTACGGAAACCTATGAAATGCTAAAGCAAGCATTTGGGGAGTCCGCAATGGGTCGTGCACAAACTTTTGTGTGGCATTCACGTTTTAAAAATGGCCGAACCTCTGTCGATGATGATGAGCGTTCTGGACGACCATCTTCGAGCACAACGCCCGAAACTGTTACGAAGATCGACGTCGTACCATCAACGACTTGTGCGACATTGTTGGGATAGGCTATGGGACCTGTGAGCTGATTCTAAAGGAAGAACTCCACATGCGACGCATCGCAGCCAAGTTTGTGCCAAGGCTCCTGTCTGAGGACCAGAAGCAGTTCGGCAGTTTTTGGCCTCAAACACCATGGCCGTCATCCCGCACCCTCCTTATTCGCCGTGTGCCTTCTTCCTCTTCCCAAAGATGAAAATTCAGCTAAAGGGAAGGAGATTTGAGACGATAGAAGAGATTCAGGCAGAATCGCAGATGGTGCTTGACAGGCTGACAAAGAAAGATTTCCAGGGATGCTTCCAGGCTTGGCAGCGGCGCTGGGATCGTTGTTTTCACTCCCAGGGGAACTACTTCGAGGGAGATGGATGAATTTAATACCTGAGATAAGTGTACGGGTTTTTATAGGCGCAGTCTTGAAACTTTCCGATCGCACCTCGTACAAGCCAGGCGGAAGGAGATCCCGCCCGTCATCACCAATTCAAGCCACGCCATATCTAATGTTGCTATCACAGACATAATGACTATCACTGTATTAACAATTTGCCCGAAAGAAACTAATTAGATCTGTAAGTACCCAAAAATATTTGTTTAAAATTTAATTTGATGAATTCAACTACAGCTTTCCACCGGTAAGTACACTTACATGGCCACTATACTAAAACCGGTGAGCTATTTAAGGCACAGTCCATTACGTGGTGAAGTCAGCAACAGAAAACGTGTATGCAAATTAACAGTGACATCTATTAGTTTCTAAAATTTAAACAGGACCACCTAAAGGCGGCCAATTAAGGTCGAAACATGCAGTAGAATCTCAATAAATGTTAAAACTACAATAAAAGATTGTTGTGTAGACGGACTGTCAACCTAACGATGTTATTCGACGTTCATTACGGTACATATTTCAACGTTTCAATGTTTGAAGGAATTTAAATACTCAGTATAATGTATCAAGAGAACATGAAGTATAAATTATATGATCTGTTTAGTGAGTGTCTTGAGTCCGATGAACTCTCCGCTTTTATCACAGTAGGATATTTCAAAACAGGATACGAAATGTTATTGCAACAAAAGCTACATCAGTTAGTCAAGAACCATCCCCTGCTCACTGTTCAGAAGCCGAATATTCATTATTATATTAACAGGTTCCCGCTACTGGGCCCTTTCCTGGGGCAGATAAATCCACTCTCGTATTTTATTTCCTCACATCTGTTTTAATATTTTCTTCTCTTTCTTTCAGATGTACCGCCTTTAATATTCCGCATTTATGATTTTATTAATTCTTGCTAGGTGCTCATATAAAGAGGTCAAGGTCACATACATTTATATGAACTTTGAATTATGTTATGAAACTAACTTCTATCCTACTGACTTTTGTAATGAGCATGGAAGTTATATCCTCATATTCATTTACTCCTTGACACACTGGTTACTTTACTTTGCCTTTCGCTGAAGTTTGTACGCCACTGACATCATAGAATTATGAAATTCTCTTACAAACAA
Organism: Zootermopsis nevadensis; assembly: GCF_000696155.1. Next base: position 499,833 of record NW_019059752.1, read on the forward strand.
TTTCCGTTTCCAGCTGCTACGTGACTGGCAATAAAGGAGATGTTCACTGTCTCCGTCAACGCAGACTGCTTCGAATTCCGAGCATCATGCGGCGATTTGTTATAAAATACAAATTGTATTTGCTTCATCAGCCATCCACCACCAATCTCTTCATTTTCATGACTTATTGACATTATTACACGTACGTTTTGATAATATGTGAAACAAATATTGCTCAAATTTTAAAAGTATTTGCGACATAAAATTGCCAGTGCGTTGTATTGGCTTAGGTTGGGTTAGGTTAGGTTAGGTTAGTCTATGTTAGGTTAGGTTAGGTTTAACTAGGTTACCTAAGGTAATGTTAGGTTGTTTAGCTTATGTTAGATAAGGTTGTTTTGTTTTGCGATGGGTTAGTTTGTCCTGGAGAATTTCTAGTGTGTTAATCGGGTGGTCGCGGAGTTGTCCAGGAGAAATGCTGGAGAATTCCTGGAATAATTCTGGATAAGTCGTAGTGAGGTGTAGGACAAGTCCTGGATAGTTTATACCTAAATTCATTGGTTATGGAGAAGTGCTGGGGAAATCCTGGGAACAATTATTTCTCCACAATTGTGTTCGACCTAAGGGGAGACTTTCATTTCATATTTTATGTCAACTAGTGATTCAGTGTGCGGTGCATGGCAAAGACACAACTCAAAAAATCAAGGTATGGCACGATTGGTATCTTAAAAAAACAGTGTCATCAACAAAGGGTTTCCAAAGAAGAAAAACCTTTCCCAGAACTCTACACATATACATCGTGCCAAGCATCGAATGTTATAAAACAAATTTCACAAATGGATTCATCCGATTTCTAAGTCTCTACGCAATATTGCGTTGCATAAAACTGAAGACTCTTTCAACACACCTGACTTAATTCAGTTTCTTCGTTCTCAAACACTCTTTTGATGTGATATGTACGGTGAACTGGGAGCTAGTGCTTCAAATAAATAGAACCAAACGACCTTTGATGTTGGCGAACTCTAACACTGAAAATAAGATTTCTTTTTTCAGGTTAAGGTGAACAATACTGCAGTCAGATCAGAAAGTGAGGGGTGGCTTTATTTGCTGGTGATCTCTTAGCACCCACTCCTTCAAACTGCCATTCAGCCTTCAGGTCGCCACTGAGCAAACAATAGTGAGAAGACGAGATCATGCGATAGGGCCCGCAGGCAGGTAGGAGATCCAGACCATCTGTATAAAAACCTACGACATTCAACGTTGCCACTGACCGTTTAGCACTCCAGTCCTGTATTCGGTAGGTCCTGAGTTCGAATTTAAGCCTACACGAAGGCTACCCTGACTGAAAAGATTAGTGGTTTTATAGGATTTGAGACTTTCGCGGCGAGTACAATCAATAAAATCTTCTCGGGCAATCAGACGCGTCAACCGGTTACCGTAGTAAACCGACGTTTCGGGAACCAACTCTGTCCCCATCATCAGGGTTCTGATGTGACTGGATACCGAGGTTCTTGATGCCTCCATCATCAAGGCAACGAGAATCTCCGAAACGTCGGTACACTTCTACCAGATAGTCATCTAGGTAAAACTGTAGTTTTTATTACAATATTCCTGTTTTTAGATAGGACAGAAAAAAGATATATAATCGGAATTGAATGACACTGCGTTGGCTAAAAAACCTGAAGTATCGAAGGCCTGCCTCTGAAGGGACTAATGAATTGTGAGTTCCTTGTGCGAAGCGTGCTGAAGTACCCTTCCCTGCCTCCTCTAACCTCCCTCTCAATCAAACTCCTAAACCCACTTTTTAACTAAGTGGATTAAGAGACGTCAGCAGAACGAACGAAACTCACGCTCTGAGTTTTTCTTGTACTCGCTAACGATGTCACATGTTTTAGGTACAAAATAAGCGACCTTTCTCGTAGTTAATGATTGCGGGAGGTAGGGTTTTTCCAAATCTGCGCGGTTGTTTCGTAAATTATTTCTTTGCTTCAGAAGTACAAATACAGGAACCACAACCACGGTGGTAAAATAGGACAAACACTCACGCACGCACGCACGCGCGCGCGCGCACACACACGTTTGAAATGACAACTAACAATAAATTTCACATACGAAGTTGAAAACATGGTATCACTTAAATATGGCCAAATCATGTTGTTAGTTATAAACATTATTAAAATAGACAGAGTTTTTGTGTGTGTGTGTGTGTTCTGTCTGACGACAGGTCCATATGAACAGGATCCTTCAATCCTTTTCTCGGACTGGGACCTGTTCATATACGTTCTTGGCAGATGATCCAGAAGTGGTTTGCCATTGCCTTCTTCTGTGTGTGAATGGAGTAATTGTTGGGATGCCACGGAGAAACCGGGGAAGCCCCCGGAAGAAAACTCCGTGTTGCCTAGACCATGGCCTTGCCCAACACAAGTTATAAATTCGGGCACCGCCGGGAATCGAACCCCGAGACCCCAGGATTACAAGGCCAGCGTTGTAACCGCTAGACCACCGTGGCTAGAGACAGAGTTATGGTGTATTCATTCATAGTTTACTTAATAACGCTTTTACAGTAGCTCACACTATACAGCGTGGAATGAAAGAATTACAGTGAATGAGTTGGATAAATCTATATGAATGTTAAGGTAATACAAGTAAATACGCGATAAATCTGAATTCAACAATTAAGACAAAGTAAGGAGATGATGATGCCAAAAATAACAATTCTTTACTTTAACGTGCCCAATTAACAGCTGCGACAGCCAATTATACAGTCAGTGAGCACAAGAGCATAAAATAAAAAAAGTGCAAATATAATAATAAAATAATAAATTCTAAAATTCTAAACAAAATCAGTAAATAAACAAAGGTAGAATTGTGTTGATATAACACTATTTGAAAGTTGTTAAGAAAAGCTGGAGAATAATAAAGCAAAATATTAATTTTTTTAAATTCAGAATAATGCACATGTTCGGTGCTGGCGTCACAAAAAGGAAACATTTCTTTAGTACGATTTAAGGTTATCACGGCGTAGTACAAATATTGCTGTCTTTCGGGTTCTAGTAGACTTCACGGCACTACAGCCCAGAAGACAGCCATCTTCGATAGCTGTCATCGATTGCCCTGAGACAACGAACATCTACAGAAAAAGATTTCCGTCTTCTGGGTTGTTGTGCTGTGTAGTCTGGTCGATGTTAACCAACGTTTCAGAGGTCATCGCCCTGATGACGGAGGCAGTATGACCTCTGAAACGTTGGTAACCATCGACCAGACTACACAGCGCCACAACCCAGAAGACAGAAATCTTCATCGCCCTGATGATGGAGGCAGTATGACCTCTGAAACGTTGGTAACCATCGACCAGACTACACAGCGCCACAACCCAGAAGACAGAAATCTTCATCGCCCTGATGATGGAGGCAGTATGACCTCTGAAACGTTGGTAACCATCGACCAGACTACACAGCGCAACAACCCATAAGACGGAAATCTTCATGCTCACCGCTGTGAGAACCTCAAGTTTTACATCTACAGAAAATGCAACAAAACAATATTTTATTAAAGAATAATAAAATAAATTGTTTTGACCTTCCTCTAGTGTCCACTATAACTGTTCCTCACATTCCTTATGAGACAGGGCCGACGAGTAGCATCGTAGCCTTGACAGAAAGGTAGTTAAATATTAAACATATTAAACAAACCGGCTGGGAAAGTAGTTATTCACATTTAGAAGCAGGTCTATGACCAGAAATAAACAGAATGTCCATTAAATATGAAAGGCAAATGTTCACGTTTAACCTAAATATGACTAATTTACGAACACGTCGGTAAAATGATGTTCAAGAACACACTCTTGAAATTATTCAAGATAATGAATAAATAAATTCAAAAATGATTCCAGGTCACAGACATTGCGTGACAGGAAAAGAATAAGCAGAAATGAGAATAGACCCTTTACAAGTTTAAATAAAAGTAAATAAATAAACAAATACACAAGTGTTTATAACGAAAGACACTGAAGATAAATAGCATAGTCGAAAACTCTGTCTTGTCCTTCATATTCTGACACTTGCAATCAAGTGGATAAAGTATTTATGTAAGTACAGTGCGTACAATTTAAAACGCAACCCAACACCAGTCAAGTACTACGGTACAACAATGGTATCAGAAGCATGTTATCCCTCGTGTAATGACCTCTCGCAACCTCGGACGCGACGTTAAAGTCAGGGCAACCCGGCGTGCGCGAATATGCATGTTTAAGAGCATCACGTGAGTTCATTCTCGAACTCTACTTCGAATCGATATCTTTTACTGTTGTTAATTATTGTGAAGAATTTAAAAATGCCTATCCTGGCAAGGAAGTAAGGAACTCCATAAAAATTTCGGGACACAGTAAATGTTTGAATGTCACAAACGCTCATCGAGCCATAGAACAACCGCAATTATGGCCTTAACGATTTCAAGCAGTGCATTGGCTGCAACAATGGGACACGACTGCAAGAAATTAACACTGGGACTGGTTTAATCGTTTTGTGCATAAAGGGATTAGTGTGTAGTAGTTAGGTTTCCGTTTTCAGCGGAACACTCTGTATTTACCTGCTCAGTGTTCTTAAAATATTATGGCTGCATTATAAATGGAACATTCTGTATTAACCAAGCCAAGTGTTCTTAAAATATGACGATCGAACGAAAACCAGTGTTTTTAACGCTGCATGGCCCTTCCAACTATTAAACTGTGGAAACAAGAAAAACATTAATACATTTAAGGAAAAAACAGGAATATCATGTGAACAGAATGTGTGAAGGCATGTGACCGAAGATAACAAAGAATTATAATCCTTCAGAGTGAAGAGAATCAGAAGTGAACGATGGAAAGAGCATTTTAGGGCGTAGAAAACATAACTATAAGAAAATTATTTAAATACTTGAAACAGTCCAATAAATCTGTCAAAATAGCTCACGAACATTATTTTTACGAACAGAATGGTTTGAAAGTGTTAGAAAACCACTGGTACGAACGTGAAATACGTAGAAACGCTGTTAATACCAAGACCTGTCACGCCATTTTCCTACACTGAATTGTTGTTTATGGCCAAGTAATCCTTTTGTTGCGTTGGCATCGTAATTTGTCGGTTCTAATCTTCGTGACAATCGTCTATTCGGGTGAATTTTAAATAAGCAGGCTGACATGCAAATTCACATTACAACTCATCCCAAGAAGACGGAACATTCTTGGAAGCAATTTCTTACAAAGAAGCGTTGTAAAAATCTCATCCTACCTTCAGGAATGATAGCAACGTCCTTTACCTCCCTTCGCCTCCTCACGTCTGTGTAGGTATCTATGTATGGCCGTAGATGCAAGCCTGCCTCGATCTGAAGGCGTTCTTTGATCTCTCGATATAAAAGAAGCGTATTACTATGTTCCATTCGAATGCTACCACTGAAAAGAGCATATCAGGAGAGTTTCTTCGCTCAGGGCTGGGAGATAGAGGTGTGGTAGAAAGAGGCAAAGAAGATGATACTTCCTCTTCAATTTACGAGTAAAAGAGTTGAAATGTTACCGGGACATGTACCTTTTAAGAGGAGATACACACGCCGGCGATTAGATTGCAGATACAACACACAGTATTCCAAAACATTCGCACAAATTTAAACTCATATTATTTCAGACACTGCGGTTACACTGATTCTATTACGAATGTCGTGATATAGTTCTTAACGCTCCTGATTTGATATCAAGTTTAGAATCTCAGTCAGAGAGTGGCTAGAAAATTGAATGGTATTTCTTACTGTTATTCTCAGTGTCTAAAGCAAGGCTTCCTTCCACAACTTTCCTAAATAATCACTGTTTGATTCTTAAGAAACGTAAAGTCGCTGTTTCAACTACAGATACTACACACCAACGGAAACATAGGAAGGTCGTTATGAATGGTAATAAAATAAAGATTTTGAGGAACACGAACGTCCCTAGTCATGGTAACTGACCACCACGTCTATTCAATTGAAGAAAATCAGGAAACTACTTCGGGAAATCCAGTGAACATTTAAACAAAGTATTCCTACAAATACAAGTCTAAAGCGTTATCGTTACATTATCATGCTCGGTATTCAAATATTATCACCACCTCTGGCATTGCAGACATGTCTTTTTAAGTCTAACTTATGAAATTGCCGTACATGGCAACCTTGTTGAATGTTATAGGCGTTAAGGCCTCGAATTATGGTCTAGTGATCGGTTAACATCGCCAGAATCTACACAGATTCACTCCGTCCTTTGTATGGAAATACTGGTATAGTGTACTGAAGAAGGCATCAACGTCTTTTTCCCATATCAATTCCACAGTTTTCAGGATGTGCGTATCTGCCACCTGCGTATCAAATTTCGAAAACGGTTTAGGGGCTATGGTAAGGTTTCAAATTCTAACGGCGGCGAGTAGGAAGATGAGAGCCTTCTGGGATACTGCGTCGCGTAGTCTCCTTGAAGTTGACCGACGTCTGAGCGGTGGGTGCTGTGCTCTGTTGGAGGCAGCAAATACATCTGAAACGTGGTCAATTTCTACCAGACTACGCGGCGATACAACCCAGAAGACAGTGTTCTTAATTTTATTGGATCAACACTGGCTCACTACTCTTCTTCGCTAATTGATTAGCTGACTGCTATCGGAACCCTTCATTATATGTCTAGAATACTTTTAATTTTTAACGCTTCCACAGGTTTAATTGGTACATATCCCGCCCATCTCACCCTCCTGAATCAGATCTCCCTAGCATGGTCCCTTGGTCCCCACTGTCTAAACCAAACGTATAAGCACTCAAACTGAACACTGAAGATCGGTTTATGGGTGTCGAAATGCGTATGTTACTTTAAGCTAACATTTAGTGTATAAAACTGGTATATATATTGACTTTAAAACTATATGGTATGACGGGTTATAAAGCTTTCAATCTATGCAGTTCTCTTAGAACGAGGGGCAAGGTTTCATAACACAAGAGGCAAAATTAGTCTTGCATATTTTAATGCTTGCAACTTTCAAAACCAAGTGGTTTAAACACCGTCTTTAAATAATTCAAGAATCAATCAGAAATACGTACTACGTACTTCAGATACAGAGCGGTCATTTGTTTCTAAGCCCTTCGGAACGCTGACGTTAAAACTTTATGAAATTCCTTTTTTTTTTGTGGAGATCCGTGTGTAATGAAATGTTCCGGTTCGCCGATTCCACTGCCAACTAGACAGAACGGTTTGCTTTCAGCTGATCACATACTGCACATAACATGGCGTAAGCACACAGCATGAGTGACGACCGCTAACACAGAACTGATAGAAACAGCGAAAATTATAGGCGGGAACGTTTCTTGGGATGACATCACAAAATAAACAAAACGGACATGCCATAAAATGTGTTCCATATGAGGAGCTTAAATTACATTTCATTTCTACAGTGAAGTGACCCCGAAATTTTAAACATGAGAAAAATACAATTTTAAACAGAAATTCTCATTAAAGATGGCTGTGTTCTGGGTTGTAGCACCGTGTAGTTCGATATAAGTTTACCAACGTTTGAGAGGTCCTTGCTGCCTTTATCAAGAGACCAAGGTTATATTCAAAAATAGTTTATATCTTGAGTTAATTTTTTTTTGAGTTAATTTCCGAAAGATCAACTTCTTCCTTGCTACGAAAGAAACAGCACAAAGAGCTCTTTATGTTTTCTTTGGGCAGAAATCACGTAATGACCTGACAGCAGAGTTGTCGTGCCTTTTCGTCGATGAGTATTTTTCTCATAAAATATTCTTTAGAATTTTATTAATATCATACTAGTTTAAACACTTAAAATGTGTACGGCGAATTTATGTTTGGATGAAAATGCTTAACAATAATCCGAATAAGTGGAAAATAAACTTTTTAAGAAACGTTTATAGCACACAAGTTGCGAAACAAATGAATTACATGCCATATTACAACATACAACTATTTCTACCGGGCTGGCGAATTGTTCAAGAATTGCAAATGAAAAAACAAAAACAAAAAACAAAAAAACTGATTCCATTAATCTGCATGTGTAATGAGATTATCTTCGCAACAATAAATTTACCTACAATAAGTGGGCTTGAAGATTAATATGGTGAGAGAAGTTGAGAAGAATTAATAGCAAAAATATTCACAACACATCAGAGTACAACTCTGCAGGAATGTTATAATCAAAATACAATTCAAGCCATGCTGATGATATAATCTGAATCTTATTACTTCAGGTTTGACCAGAAATTCCCATGCTTTAGTCTGCCTCTTTGTAATATTTCGTTTATTTTGTTGTCTATTTTGGCAGGAACGAGATTCAACCTCGAGGCACAAACACACAAAAAAAAAAAAATCCGCGAAATTACGCTTCATTACGTAATTTCAAATTAATAGATCCGTAGGCTTCGAATATTTGATGAGTATGTATTTCACTATTACACACAGAACATGTTGCCTTAAGCGAACACTTGCGGTTCAATGTTTGTGATGATACTCATTCAATACTAAATTCAAGTTATCGTCCTCTGCACAAAAAACAACTTGATTATTCGTGAACAACGTGGACACCCGTTAGGCAAAATATGATATTATGCTAATCATTATATGAAGTGAACATCCCGAGATGGAATTCCGATAAAATATAACAGCTACTTGTAATCGGATTTGGTAAATAGAATTTTTACACTTTAAACAAACACAAAACCTGCATTTTTAAAATTTTCCTAACGGACTGAGTAGTCACAAAGTAACATCATTTCAGAATGACGTGATCAAAGGTCCTGGTTCATATTATGGAGATCCTGGGTTCGATAATTTTAATTAAGTTTGATTGTGTTTCAACGTGGGATAAATATCCTAGGCATTGTACCTTAAAATAGTGCCCGTCATTCTGAATTCAACAATAAATCACGTGGCAAAACCAAGTAGTAGCCATTAAATATAGCAAAAAAAATGTCAATTCGAAGTAAGAATAGCATAAACTGTGCTCACCCCCCCTCCCACACACACAAAAGTGATACAGTAAGCTCGTTAACATATTTGTTAGAAATTATAAAAGAAGACCAATAAAGAATATTATGAAGATTAATTTGTTAAGTTGTGTATTAAATTGATTTTGCAGTACAATGAATTATAAGGATGGATTGATATATGTAAAATCAGAATAACATGCACTTTCGTAATGACAGACAAAGCTTTGGATTCCCTACCAAAAATAATTTTTTTACAGATCAATACGTATCGGCTGAAGTTGAAATACCTCGTGGCATCTAGTAATTTCATTAGTCAGTTAATCGTGAAGTCAATAAACCATACTCAATCTATCAGCCAGCTAGCGACCGAACTATTCAGTCATCACGAACCACATATTTGGTCGGCCCGTCATTCAGCCATTCAGCTAACTACTCAGTCATATAAACAGAAAAAATCTCATACCTGGAGACATAAGCAACGGGAATACTATTGTGGTATGGCCATATGGCAAAAAAACCCGAACACAATGCTGGTGGTTAAATGTTTTGGAATGCGAAGTAAATTTTTGTGTTAGTTGTCTTTAAACTTCAGTCACATAGAGGATGATTAAATGAAAAATCCACAGATCCCCTCTTGCTTTGCCGACTTAGCTAGCTTTCATTGTGTAACTGAAATGTCTTCAGCAGACGGACAGCTGGACAAAACAGGCACATTATCTCAATATAGAGCTTGTGGTGATAAGCATCGTTAACATCATACTTGTCCACTACATCAGAAGAAAACGCTCAAAAGTTTACACATTAACATGTTTTGAGCGTACATGGTTCTAGTAACGCCATAAAGTACGTTTGACAAGCGAAATAAAATATGTCTTGCTTGCCTGAAGTCGCGAACACTTAATCTGGCTTACTACCTCTAATGTGATGTGCTCTATCCACTTAGTCAACGAATTTGGAATTTGGGGAATGCAGTTATATAACGATGCCAACTGTATATAAGAACGTAAAGGCGCTATTTAAAAATCGACTACTGTGGCAGAACACGCTCATAGACGTTATGTGACTGAATTTATTATAGCGAAATGAATCACAAAAAGGTAGGTAGGCAAATCTTATTTTACGAAGAAGCTTCAATTTTTGAGAGAAACGTTGTTTTCTGCAAGACAAATCAAATAAGAAAGAAACACTGTGAAATATCTGAGATAAAAAGAGAACGTGTCTGTTTCAATTCAAGTTTAAAACCTTGCAGGGCAGTCAAAATAACGTGACGAATCATAAAAAATGCATTTGGTATGAAATATTCAGCATTTTTGCTGTTTCCTCAATTTATAAAACTGCCAAATTTTTTAGAAGGTGATTGACTTTGCTGACGTCTGTCGATATTTTATACTAAGAAATAAATTAGCCCACTTGGTGATAAGACTAGTGTAGTGACAGAATAATGACTATTCGCGAACTTCTTAAGAATTTAGCGTCTCTTATAACAGAACCCAACTAAACTTTGTTACTTTATTATACCAGGTGATTAAAAAAGGACTTTACAACTTTGAAAGTGTATAGAAATTTATTCAGAAGGCATACAGAATCAGTTGAGGTGTCATTTTGTAGCAAAACAAATCAAGTTTGACTCACGTTGTGCTGTAATACCGAATTCCGTCACCGCGAGCGCAAGCGGCAATGCATTTGAAAATGGCTCGAAAATTGTCTCATACCACAGTTAGACGAAGATGACCAAAAAGGACGCATTCACTTGCAGCAAGACGGCGCACCACCTCACTACCTCACAGAAGTCCGGGATTTCCTCAATAACCGTTTCCCAGGTCGGTGGATTGGTCGAACAGGGTCGATAGCATGGCCACCTCGTTCTCCAGATTTGACACATCTCGATTTTTTCTTATGGGGTTTCATTAAAGATCGTGTGTATGTTCCACCCTTACCTGCCAATCTCACTGAGCTCAAAGCTCGAATCACCGCCGCAGTTGCAGAAGTGACACCGGATATGCTGGATCGTGTTTGGCAAGAAATTGATTTCAGGTGGGATGTCTGCAGTATCACCAATGGCAATCACATCGAACCAAAATGACTGTTTGAGGTAAAACGTGATTTGGTTTGCTACAAAATTACACCTTAACCGATTTTGTAAGCCTTCTGAATAAATTTCTATACACTTTCAAAGTTGTAAAGTCCTTTTTGAATCACTCTGTATAATTATGACCCGACAATGATATATTTAATGTCGAAAAATATCCAACATCTTGCTATAAATTAATTAATGCATAAGAGTAAATTATTGTATAGGAGGGAGGCCTACAAATAAATAATAGCATTAATTACTGAACTCCTTCTGACAAAATTTTTACTTGTTACTTCCTCTCAGATACAAATATTCTTCTCAGTAACCTGTCCATTTTATTAGTTATTCCTAGTTTATGTAACGACGCTGTCAGTAGTTGAAACTATATACGTTTACATTACGGGATAATTAGTGAATAACTGATTGAAAAGGTTATGGTCTAATTTGAGGTACTATCCCGGCATATGCATGGAGGGAGTGGGGCAAACCACAAAAAATTACAATCACGATAGCCGATCTCGGAAGCTTCCAAACACAGTCTCACGGAGGTGAAATTTGGTAACGTTAACACGCGGTCTTTAGTTGTGTTCTGTCGGTCTACGATACATGTGAACTCCCAATTACATTTTTAATGTACTTATATTTCCAGTCCCATTTAAGTGACACTTTGAGGCCAAAGCCACCTCTTCATTTTATGGGCCAATTAATTTTGTCGTTTTGTAATACGTGAATTTTCCATTTTGATCTCTGCGTGAAAATTATTTTATAAACTATAGGTCTCAATATTGCAGCAAACAGGTTTACAGCTCATAGCTTTGTTCGTTTCACAATACGCAGACTGCCACTGAATTGATTATGTGACACGTGGCTCACAAATGTATGTAAGGTAAAGTCTATGCAATAAATTAACCTGAAGCTTAGAAGCGATTGTTTGGAAAATATGAATTATTTTGATTCATCAAGGCTATTGTAATGAAAACATAACTTATATTAGTTACGCAATACATCATAATTTGAAGCATCCATTTAAATTAAATAACACTTTCGCATCTTTCCTGACGTTTAAGCCGAAACCCAGCTGAGTGCACGTAACAGTATTCACCCGAGTAAATTTTATATCAACGTCGTAGAATACAAACAAGGAAACAATTAATTTTCAAGAAAAAAAGAGTTCTGAAAAGCGAAGTAACAAGTGAAAGAGAAACTTGTGTCGAGACGAAGTTTCATGCCACAGACAGCAGAGAAACGAGCCGTGTCTCAACAGTCACCGAGTTAGCGTATGAGGATCTAGATTTCATTGAGATAAACTAAAATATATCAACTAAGGAAGCCTAATATAAAAGTTTTGGCATCTGTCTTATCCGCAGCTTGAAGAGGCTTGGCAAATTTTTTCACTGCTTCGGAACACTTCCCACACGATTCATCACCCTGATGACGGAGGCAGTATGACCTCTGAAACGTTGGTTGACATCGGCCAGACTACACAGAGCAAAAACTCAGAAGACAGAAATCTTCATATTCACCGCTGTGAAAACCTCAAATCTTACACAGTAAAACACTGTTTACAGCGCACTGAATCATTCCTCGTAAATATGTGCAACATCTAATCAACTGAATATGATACTGAAGGAAGCCATCATTGCCTACTTTAAGGCAATTCCCGGTATTTGCGTGGAGGGACTGAGGAAAAGACGAAAATCCTCAGACAGGAGAGCCTATCTCTGAGATAGGATTTGAAATCAGGATCTTCCGAATACGAAGAAAGAGTGCTAACCACTTTAAAAAGACGTTCGATATTTTTCTTTTGAACACGAAATTGGCCACACTCTGTTCAGCTGATCTGAAGACTTCGTGTGAAAAATCAGATTCTCACTGCTCCGAGTATGATGATTGTTCTCCTCTGATTTGTTACGCCTCCGTCAACAGGGCTGGCCTTATAATGGAGGCAGCAAGGACTTCGGAAACGTCGCTAAGAGACTCACGGCGCAACAACCCAGAAGACATGCAACCTCCAAGTCTTCATGTTCACAAGTAGTACGAATATCGACAAAATTCTTTCTCTGATTTTATTCAGAACGGCGGCGATAATATTGCGAAACTAAATACCGTGTCACATCTGGAAACTTTCTTATCCCAGTGTCTGTATGCGTCAAAGTGTAAACACATTTCATATTAGAGTCTGTTTGGTAAACCTACAGACGGAGTGTCAACAGATAAATTATATAATCTATATTATTACTAAATTATGACGAACATTAAAGGCGTGTCGTTTATCAGACATTAGTATCTTACTGCTCTACGCAAAATATCGGTTATTCAACTACATTAAAACAACAAGTTGAGGGTAATTACTAAAGTAGGTAGCGCACGCGAAACATAGGTAACTCGAAAGAGGGGACAGGTAGTTATATCAAGCTATTACAGACTATCAGCTTCGGATCTATAAAAATTCATCTCGTTTAACTGTTTTACTCCATTTGTTAATAGTTAAGTATGGATTCGTGTGTTGAAAAGTCTTTTAAGCCGATGAGCCATCCATTATTTATTGTCAGTTTCCTGGAACCGGTTGAATAACTAAACACAGTAACACACGCAATATATAAAACATATAAGCATGTATACACATTTTAATTCCATATGACAGAAAATCAACACCTACACGTTGGTGACATCTGATTGTCTTATGCTTAGCAGAGCAGTTTATTACCGAAAGATGGTTTTGGAAACCTGTAGAGAAATATGATTCAGTTTCCATATTCCGCAAATTTATTTTTATATGATTTTAAAATAATGTGAATTTGTCGGCCCTAGCGAGATGAGAAAAAATACAAACACTGAGAAGCTCTTTGAGAATGTAATATTCGTTCAGACAGCCAATGCCCGAATATTAAAGAAATCAAGGCTTTATTATTGTGTAGGAATTGACGTTTTCACGGCGGTGAGTTTGAAGATCACTGTCTTCTGGGTTGTTGCGCCGTGTAGTCTGGTAGAAGTTTACCATCGTTTCAGAGGTCTTTGCTGCCTCCATCATCAGGGCCAGAAGACAGCCATCTTCCCTTTATTATTGTGTTTACAAAGGCCCATCACCGGTCCCTATCCTAAGGCAATCCACAGGTTTACCGCCTCAACTTATTTCCTTAAGAAGAATTTTAATATTATTCTATCTGACCTGTCTTCCGAGTGAACGGAGATTTAAATTTTATTCTCAGTATGTGGACTTGATAAATGTACAAAAATGCAATTGGAAAGAAGCCAGCTGGGAGACCTAGGCATAGATGTGAGGGTCATAACAAAATTGGGCTTAGACAAATGATGTGGCTTAAAACATTCAACCTTACTCCAAATAAATTTCCCTTACGAAAGATTCATTTAAAGAAGTTACTTCTTGCCTTCAATCTTAACATTTAGCCCAAAGCTTTTACCATGTATTAATTTGTGTTCCTTTTTACTTTAACGGCAAGCCGGCCGCCTCTACCTTCAGAAATGCGAATTTGAACTTAACACTACAAATTAATTAGTTTCATGGCATGCACGTAATTAGAATTAGCTTGAAAATGGGCCACGCCGTGCCCCAGTTTGTAAGCACGTGTACATTCTTTATGCAAATTACTGCTTCCTTGGTATATATACCCAAGACTTTGCTGCAGTTTACGAGTTTGTCTTTGATATGAGAAACAAGCCAATCGGTAACAGATAATAAACATTTTATCACAAAATGTTGCAGACTATATAAAATCTTTTGGTGTATTTACGCAAGCGAGGAACATCTCATCAGTACAAAACACTGGCACACCTGTTTCCTTGTATTTAAGATCCTGAGAGCAGCGGCAATATTTATTTAAACCCAAGATGGTAGTTTTCTGGGTTGTAGGTACTTGCTGCCTCCATCATCAGGGCGATGATGGAGGCAAGGACCTCTGAAACTTTGGTAAACTTCTACCAGGCTACACGATGCTACAACTCATAAGACAGCCATCTTCGGACTCAACGCAGTGAAAACTTCACATCTTACCTAAATTCTTAGTAGTAGTATATTACAAATATAATAAATCTGAATACAATAATGTGAATCTATTCACACAACTTTATCACAGCAATTTCATAATTGTATCACCTAAATATGGCCAAAATCTTGACAGAAAAAAGACAAGACACAGATAGATTTTTATTGTACCTATATTAGCCTAGGTTGCAAGCCATGGCAAAGATAGCAACAACACATCAGTGTTCTAAACCTATCATTTCTCCATTCCCAGTTACAACAGGAGTTGAAATTCAGTTCCTCACCTGTAGTAAATGATGACAAACCATTTTTATTTTAACCACAGATACCTTATTCGGTCTGACATGACCGTTAAACTCAACGTATCAACTCTGACATGCTGCAGACATGTTGACTGTTAACGTACGATGTCGGATGAAGGATTAATTAATTATATCAGATTTGCCTTCCTCGTTGAAAAATTACTTTCCTGCAGGTCACAGATTTCAAGTGGCAGGTTGAACATGCAGTCAGTTAGCCCTGTTCACTTCGTATAGAATTCTCATCAAACAAAACTGGATCCGAAACAAGGTCACCCGCACGGTAATGCTCGTAAATAAATCACCTCGCAGGTCAGCCATTCGTTGTCTCCAATCTTGGCACCACAGAGAGATAGTCACGATGCAAAACAAGTTAGGAAATGTACGCGTAGCGAAAAATTTCTAACGCTTCAGTTAGAATTTCAATGTTGGCCTATGTGAACGGTGGCAATGACGACAGAGCAGTGAATTCGCCGCGTAGCTGCGGTGGGCGCCTAGCTAGCGAATTCAGGGGATTCCCCACACGTCTACCTGTCTGCAGCTTCCCCATGCTGGGATGCCCCAGATACTTTCGCGCGCAATATCAGATATAAAAAGCATCCGTTCAGCGGTTTCCAATTTATGTACGGACAGACAAATGTGAAGGAGAGAGTAGGTGTATTTTATCTCATTTGCTAATAATTTAAAAATGTATACAGACATGAAGTCTGTTGAACATTTAATTATTCGTGTTTTTTATTCGTGTTTTTTTCCGTCTAATCACAATTGTATATAAATAAAATTATACATAAGATATTAAAATATCATTTACATATTTGGTACAACTTTTTACTACATGTTTCGGTTACATTGAACCATCTTCAGGTGTAAAGTTAAAAGTTAAAAATTATAATCTTATAAACTAAAACTTAATTACTGTTGTTGTGTAACTTCTGATGATTTGGAGGTAAACATCATCAGAAGTTACACAACAACAGTAATTAAGTTTTAGTTTATAAGATTATAATTTTTAATACTAATTTAGTACAACAGTG
Organism: Zootermopsis nevadensis; assembly: GCF_000696155.1. Next base: position 516,201 of record NW_019059752.1, read on the forward strand.
GTACGGTATAAACTGAACTAATAATTCAGGAAACTAAAATATATATTTTTCGCAGGTAAGGCCAAAAACAGCCATTTTATTGACTATGTCAATTCTAGTGGTAATAGATGATGCAGAATATTAATAGCGTCTGTTTAAATGACTCAATAGCCGTAAGAGTTACAAAAAAAAGGTCTAATGTGTATAAAATGGTAACCAATCTTTCTTTGCAACTTTTCTGTTAGAAATATTCTTTGCTTGGATATTATACAACACGGCAATCAAGTACAGTGCTAATAAAATGACATGGAAAGAAAATGGTTTCACTTTTACTGACAAAGAATAAAATTACTCGCATGGATTATTACAAATGTAATGGTCACGATAATAACTCCTGCCTTCATTTTGTATAAGCAAAGCGAGGGGAAAGCGGGGAGACGAAAAGCAGAAAAACAGAATGGAAAGAGAGATAACTTTTACAGATGACTCGGAAATTTGTAGATGTATTGCAGCCATTTCCTTGTTGAACAGCGAGCATTATCAGAATAGCAGGAACACAACGCTGTGTGCAGGCAGAAAATATAACGCAAACGATTCATGGACAGACACAGTTATGACTTAGGTCAGCTACTTGCAGATGACTCCAAGTAACCTGCTTCAGATTGTTTCACAATTTTGAACATCACTGTACTTGACAAGCGTCGTTAATCTAACCTACCCCGACAAATTTGTTACTATTACCGTAGAGCACCGAGTAATATCGTGCAGATTAAACCTTTGAAGCATGAAGTTCATCTGAATAACATTTGAAAACCAATTCCTGTATCAGTGAAAAACGAGTGTCCATTACGAATATCAACTGGTTACTGCTGTTCAGGGTAAGAACTGTCGTTTATTCTGAGACTCATGAAGCCCATAAATACACTCTGTGGGCTAAACGCAAAGTTGCTGGAAGTAAAAGTGGGTGGTATATAGCTAGAACAGTGCTAATAACACATATTGGACAAATTCTATTCTTAAGATGGCAATACTTCCAGACAGATGTAACTCCTCTACAACATTTCTGACTGATACAAAAACAACAAAACGTTCACCCACACTAAAGTCACATTGAGCATGATGTATATATACAGAACAACATCGAGTGTGTTATTAAAAATGGAATAAAAATCTGAAAAAGAACATCATTTGACATCTGGTAAAAATCTGATAAAAATGTACGCTAGCATAATGTATGAAAATTGTATTTGAATTATTTATCGTTTTGAAGCTTTATATAATTATATACACCTGAGGATGGTTCTTTTAGGAACTGAAACATGAAAAATGATGGTCTAATGTAAATCGAATATTTCGATAAAGAACATCATTTAATATTTTAAATATTTTAAAATGTTAATTATTGTAATATTTTAATATTTAATAAGAATTATTGTGATTAGACGGACAAGATTTAATATATAAATTCTATTCTATTTGCATGTATCTGGAAACGAATTGTGACCAATTAAGGCAATATCTGTTTAAAGCGAAGAACATAAATCTTGCGACTGTTTTTAATGTAAAAGTAACTAATAAAAGATTCAACCCAACATTCTGGAATATATTTTGACGATGAATTCTGAATGATTTGTGAAAATTAGAAGTTCTGGAAAAATAATTATGCAAGGCTACGAGGTTACACTTCGTGGTCTTTGATATGATAAAACAATGAAATGGGCCACGATGGTCTATTTAATTCTTGTCAACATGTCCTTCATCATCATATATTTTAATGGCGAAGAGTTCAATTACTTCCAGGGAAAACGTTTTTAATCATACATAATAATTAGGAAGAACTAAGTCCTGCCGTATTTGAAAGTACTACAGTTTAATTATTCGCTTGAAAGATAAAAGAAACAGACCACAATCAGAATAACAAATGCAAGGGTCTAGATTTGGACCGGTTACCTCTGGAATACAATCCAAATGTGCTACCGTCACACCAGCTCACTCGTTAATACACGCGTAGTAACATTCTACGCAGAGTAATCGATCATAACTAATGGATCCACTGTCAATGAACACACCGAACACCAACTTTCTGAGGTATTTGCTAACTCTGTCTTAAAGAGATTAAAGCCAAGTGAAATTCTGCGAAACTCTGAAATTCCACGAAGACTCTAAGCCTACAAAATGCAATAATCGGAGAAATCGTTAGTGTATAACTGTGAACTGGAATGGGAACTTCAGAACACTATGTGCTATTAGGACATGCGAATAATTTAGCAAGAGTCATTTATGTAGACAGAAGCTAGTTTCTTATCTTGTTAGGTAGCTGTACAGAGAATAAAACATAATCTCCAGGTCTGCCGTTAAGACAAGTAAAATAGCAATGTTAAAAGCACAAAAATGGCATGGAATTTTACTACGACAGAGAAGAATAACTACAGCGAAGCAATCATCTGTGGTATACGACCTGCTTTATATTTTGTAAGAAAATGGTTCGGATACTGAAATGGACATGCTGATTGTAGATCTCACTTTCTTCTCGCATTTTGCCGTGTTTCCCCTCTATGCCTATTTAATTCTTTCTACGTATCTCATTCCTTCATTCTATAATTATTTATCTTTCCCTCTTTTCTTCATTATTTAGAATAATCTAATAAAGAAGAATGAGATGGATGTGGCATGTGGCGATCATGTTAAAGATTAGAAATGCGTACAAAATTATGGTTACAAAGCCTGAAGGAAAAATCACTTGGAAAAGATGGGAGGATAATATTAAAGTGGATTTTAGGGAAATAAGGTTCAAGGGTGTGGATAAGTTCATCTGCCTTAGAATGAGGACCGGTGACGGGTCTTATAAAACGACAAAACACTTTTTGGTCCATGAAAGGTGGGGAATTTCTTGACTAGCTGAGGGTATTGTCAGATTCTCAAGATTTCTGCTCCATAAAGTTAGTCCCTCATCCCCTCTTTTCTTCTATCCCTTTTGAAAATTCCGCTGCCTTTGTACCCTTCTTCCACTCAGACAGACCACGATAAGTGCGATATTCGTCAGGTATTCATTCGCCCTGGAATGAACTTGAATTACACTTCAATGACGATGGCCGATAATGAAAGTCAATATGCTATTTAGACAAACAGCCGATTATGTGGAATTCAACTATCCAGTCATATAGCCAGGCGATACAGTATCGGTAAGACAGCACCACTCAATCACTGGATTATTTAATCATTCAGTCAATTAGGTCACCATTCAACAAACACAATTAGAATTCAAAGGGAATTATGTTTCAAACTTACCTATGATTTTGATATTCACACTATGTGTTTTTCGTTCATCATGAGATTAAACAAACCAGACAAATTAACAGTTAATAGGGAATATTATTTTAAAAATCAGTAAGCACACAAACAAAATAAATAATTTAATAATTTTTAAAGCTGCCTAAATTGAGAACTAGTAGCGAAAGCAATTAGCAATGTCTTTCAAAGCTCACATAAAACTCTGTGGTATAACAAGTAATATACGCGAATTTGTTATCCAACCCCACAGTTCAGGTCAACACTGAGTTCAGTTAGTTTATTTACAGACGCTGTAACAACTGTGTCTTTCATTTACATATGATTAACTATCTTGCATTTGTGATGATTAAATAGTATCGAAAAGAACTGGAAGACAAAGACGAATGTCTTCTGGGCTGTTGCGCCGTGTAGCCTGGTAGACGTTCACCAAAGAGCATGGAGTTAGAGTAATCCTTACTCATCGCATCGATGGATGCAACAGGTATATCTGAAACGTCGGTGAAAGTCTAGGAGGCTACATGGCATAAGAACACAGAAGACATCTACCTTCGTATTCGCCGCCATGGCAGCCTAAAATTATAAAATAACTGATTAGCTCATTAGCAAATGAACAAATATTTTCGAAACAGTGAGTTAGGTTTTCGCGGACCTCAGTCGATGCAGCTTATTTGTGTGTTACGTTCTAACGTGAAACAACCAAGCGGAAATATAGAATCAAGCTTATATAGAGAAACTTTTGACAGAATAATGAAATTCACGGAGTTGATATTATTATGGAGATTAATATAATAATTTTCCATACCAACTGTATCCTCAGGAGATTCGCTTATACAAAGTTGAGGTGAATTTCCATTTCTGCAAAGTATGGGCCGTCTCCCTGTTCTTCGCTGCATTCACCAGGGATCGAAAAGAACAGGTGTTGGATACGTGCCTTGAGGCGAGATTAGAAAGAAAATGATCAAAGTTAATATGGGCGTTTCTATCTCGGCTTTATTTAACAAAACTTCGTCATTATTAGTTGCCTGGTCGCACCTCTGTCAGATACATCAATTCCAGTATGTGTCTTTTAAAAACACGTTACAGTGGCTTCAAACAGAGAATAATTTTTTTTAGTTTTGTTTATTTTATTTCGGTATTACACAGAAAATTATATAAAGTTATTGATCCTTAATGATTCCTACGAGATAATTTAGACTGACTGTCTCAGTTCTATCAAATTCCGCAGTTCTAAATATTACGCAACTGAGATCAAAATAACATCAGACTGCTCTCATTAGTTTAATTCAAAGTTGAAACAAATAACGAAATTAACAAGTCTAAAATAATCTGTTGTATTATACCACGCTCTAAAATACTTGAGTTTCATAGCTTAAAACTAAAAAACGTTATTATCGGAAGTTCTGTTAGATAAACACGGAAGTCACCATGTATTATTTCAAGGGACTATAACAATATATAAAATAAATGACTGAGGAAAACCTAAAAGCATAACTAACCCTTAGTCTTGGAAAAGATAAAGCCTAAGATTGAGGGTGTTTAGAAAGGAAGTGCTGAGAAAAATGTTCAGATCTAAGGAAGAGGATGGGGAAAATAACGTAATGGACAGGATTCGTAGTTCTTTTTTAATAGGTTTCTCAAAAAAAATTCTGTGTTATCTTTTGTCTCCTCCAACACAGCTGGTCTCTTACGCTGAGGCAAAATATTGCTAATATTTGGAAACAATGCAAAGAATAAAATGCATATTAAGCCATACATTTAAGAGGAAAACCTGATTTGTACAGGGCACTTAGTGTTGATAGAGTACTGAAATGAAGGTCACTGTCGGTTAAACATGAAGATGGTACTTAAAGACAATAAATCATTGAGTTTTTTTGGAAAAAGGTGTCACTTGGAACCAACTGGAAGATACATACGGTGAAAAGATAAAATGTGTATCTTTTAGAAACACGTTGTGAAACCGACAACCAGACTTGACTGATTAAGGATATTGTATAATAAAGGGCTTTTGTATTAACGGTCCTGAACGTATGATGGTAACTAGCAGAGATTTAGTTCAATTACCTGACACCATTTTGAACCAAAGTAAATGAATATTTATTATTGTTCGTTAAATGAAGCAATGTGTTTAAATTCTATAATTCTAGTTTCATATAAATGCGCTGCGCGTGTTCTTTGCTCAAAATAGAAGAATAAAAAAAAAAGCTTTATTCGTCTATTCTCAACTCTCATGTGTGAAACTAATATACATTATTATATGAAATTTATCTTTAGGTGTTTACACCAGTAGCTACAAGGAAGTTTATTTCTGTTCAAATCTGTCCGACATAAACCCATCATCACACGGCCGTAGAATCCAACTCTATATATTCAAAGAGAAACCAACTCAGGGTTTAAAACTGCAGACAACGTTAAGCTCTAAAGCAACTTTTCGATATGATATCATGTGTATATAAAACTAAGCGTAAGGATACACAGTCTGTGAACTTATACACTACGATCAGCTTTGCAACACCAGAATTCTGTATGAAACAAATTATAATTGATCCAAGGACTAACAAAAAAAGCAATGAAAACAATTTGGAAATAAAGGTAAGCCTTCCTCCATATTAGAGTACAAATTTACACTCTGTTTATGCAGAGGAAACATCTTTTGAAGTCTGAGTAATAATAAAAGACAGCTAATCCTATGCTTAAGTAGCATTCCTATGAATGGGATTATTACCAGAGATCCTCACGTACCCATCTATCTCAAAATACTGGGATGAGAATAAAGCCACAAGCCTTAATCCTCGGCATTTCAGGAGTCCATAGCCATTAAACCTAGTGCGGGAAACGCATATAAAAAAAGCACCGAAGATTAATACACACACTGACAAAAGTTAAAACATCATAATTTCAGAGGCATGGACCATTTCATGGGGAAAATAATAACACGCGGATAATATTCGTGTGTCTGACTACTCACAGTCACGGCAGTTATGCCCTGCTTATGGGCGAGGCTTTCGCTGAAAAATGACCGAGCGGCGACCCACACAGCGTGGCGACCGACCGCTCACCTTGCAAAATGGAGAAAACATTGCATTCACTCTTAATGCTGGTTTATTGTTCAACAGCGCCAACATTTAAATCACACTGCTTTCCTACTTTACTCTGCCACGCTCCAAAGAAATAGTAAGATATACAGCGCCTTTTTGCAATTAGTTGCCGCAAAGGATATTTAAAAAAATATATAGAACTATTCAATTGTGGGTGAGCAAGGAAGGGGCCCTTCCCATTCGGAAATGTCTTGCTTATTAGCAGATAGTAAGAATTGTCTGTGTGATGAGAGAAGAAATGACAGCTAAAAGTGGGATTATAAAAAATAAGGGTACTTGTGGGTTATCGGGACACATCGCATTAAAAATAGGTTAGGTTAGGTTAGTTGTCATTTATTGAAATAAAATATAATAACTTTCAAGTATATGTCATTTATCCACACACATTAACCTAATCTAACCTAACCTATTTTTAATGCGATGTGTCCCGATAACCCACAAGTACCCTTATTTTTTATAATCCCACTTTTAGCTGTAGTACCAAAATAAGTTTAAAGAGACGTAGTTACTTTAAGATAAACAAGATATGGAAATGAGATTTCAGGTTCTCAAGGCAGCGAGTAAGGAGATGGCTGTCTTCTCAAATTTTACTGAAATTTAAAGTACAAAGATTTTTAAAAAAATATTTCTAGCTCACTGGCTGTAATAATAATAATAATAATAATAATTCAATTCTTTATGTTAGTATGCTGCATGATGAGCCAATTAGCGGATTATTATACAGAATTATTTAATCGTATTTAATATACGTATTTCCTTCAATGGATCTGTATTGGATACCGAGAAACGTTTTAAATATAAATTACAGATCGTGACAAGACGTAGATTTCACGTTACGTAAAGTTTTTAATTTATAAATTTCAATGGAAACTGAGCTTCTGTTTGGTCTTCATGCATTAAACCACGTACCAAACGTATATACGCCAGTGAAAATCTCGAACATAAAGTTACATTAAAATCCGTTAAATAATTGCTGGCATTAAGCTTGCTGACGGATAAACACGATCTCCGCATCGGACGTTGCGGTCTAGTGGTCGGCACTGCTGCTTCGAATTCGGCTCGTACCGGATTCAAACATCTACACTATGTCGGCAATCCCGACATATGATGTTTTATTCAGTCCCTCCTGGAAAATTCTGGTATGTACCCTGATTCTGTTATTGATTCCTTCCATATGTTTCCAACTCATCTTTAGGGGGGGGGGACGCACAGGACTGCAATTAAAACAAAAGACACACGAACGAAATAAAACGAATGTTACTCTGGTACGACAAAACACATCACGGTTTTTAGCACCAAGCTCTTCATCTGATGGCACGGTCGGTAGAGCAGCTCGTAAAGTGTCCCTGGGTTTTTGTGATTACCATATTCATCACCTGAAATAGGTGATGCAGTCTGCGTTTCTATATTCCTGCTCTGGAAGCGTGGACAGGCATTTGGGACTATACGCTTTTTATATGCTTTCAAATCTATGGCGAAGGATTCCCTCCATCAAACTCGCCACAGGATTTCAAATGTTTGTGAAGGCTATGTGTGATGCTAAATGCACTACTCTCATCGTCTCTGACTACAGCTAACACGATTTAAGCGTACAGACAGATCGGAACTACGAATATTAGTTTCGGATTTTCGGTTCTAATAACATGCAATTTAACTTCAATTACATATTTATGGATATTTACATGAAGCCTACAATTATTAAGCGATATTTTCATAAATCGTGTGGAATGAACGCAAAATGGAAAATCTGTGTCTATTTTATCTCCCTGTCTCGTTGCTCAAATTATTGGCTTTTTAATAATTGTTTTTGGTAGGTTTTTATATTAATAGTTGTCCAGGAAATTTACTGGCTTTTATCAGCCTAATGCCGTTAAGAATCTATCGTCTTCCCGCCAATGATGTAAAACGTAAAGATTAAAATATGAAAATTATAATTTCATTTTTTATATTTCAGGTTCTCACGGAGTTGAAGATGCCAGTGTTAATCTTCCGAGGTGAAACGTGGTAGGCGGTTGTAGGTAGATGCCAACGATTCGGGTGAACATACTGTCTCCATTTTCAGGGTACTTCATCCCTTAAGCTGGAGACAGCATATTTATCCGAAACGTCATCGACATTAAAGCACAGAAGATCAACTTCAAAATATAGCTTTACCTGTTGTTTTGTATGTTAGATAAGCGGTCTCTTACATCAAGGGAGCAGCAACGAGGCTGTTTCGGAAAAGGGTGCTGAGGAAATTTGTACTTAAGAGAGATGATGTGACATGATACTGCATAAATGTTATCATGAGGAGCTCCATGATTTGTATTCTTAAAAAAAATATTAGAATGATAAAACAGAGAGATTGAGATGAGCGGAGCACGCATCTCGCATGAAAAATTATAAATTCGTAGAGAATTTTGATTCTAAAGCCTGAAGGAAAGCATAACTCGGAAGACACAGGTTTAGATGGAAGGATAAATGGGTCTTAGGAATAGACAGCACGTGGGCTGGGACTGAGATGGCTCGGTATAGGACCGGTGGCGCTCTCTTGTGAGCACGGTAATGAGCCCCCCCGGTTTCGATAAAAGGCAGGAAATGTCTTGACTAGCCGAGCCAATATTGGTTTCTCTCAAAAAGGACTCTGCTCAGTGGATTTACGGAGCCTGGAAGTAAGTTCGCTAGTTCGTTATCGGACCAATGTTAATACTCAATTTACATGAAGCTAAAACCGAAATTAATTCACTTTCTCTGACAAAAACAAAAGCAATCCGTACTAAATTAAGCTTGTATATGGCACCTCAATGCATAACTTTTACGCAGTTAAAAGTGTTTGTCAATTATCGACATAAAGACGAAAATAAAATATATATTGCTATGGTTCTATTAGTTGGCATGATGCGAGCGGAAATAATAAAGGAGAGGGTAGGTTTCTAGTCATAAGAATAAAGTCTGCGAAGTAAGAGAACAGCTCCATTAGAGATGGTTATATTACATCTCAGATATAGGAGGACACAGCCACCTGTACAGAACAGAATGAATTGATTGAATGAGGCACATACATAGACAGTTTTTTCAGCCAGCTCAAACAATTCCCGGTTACCACAACTAGTTTTATTATAATCATTTTAAGATTATTCCACCATTGCAGCCTGCGTAACTTTAAGCTGTCTCACTTCTCAATTATTGTTCAGTCTAATTCACTACACTGTCCTGCCCACATATAAATACTTCTTAGGTAATTTAGCCAACGCACAACAAATGTAATTTATATTCGGTTACCCCTGCAAACCAAATTTACAAGTATCCTGACTCCAAATTCTGGTCTTCTAGGTTACAACACCGTGTAATCTTATAGCGTGATTAAAACTTTTAGAGAAAAATACTACATCCATCTTTAGATTACTTTTATCCTGAAGATGGATGTAACATATTCCTTCGAAACCACAACAATCGCCTATAATACTACATGATGTCATGCTCCAACTTAAAATGCGAGCCCTCATGTCCTTACACACTTCAAGTATCATACACCCAGTAGATATACTCCACTTCAAATTTAATGCATTTGGAACACTGTATAAATGATTCAGCCTATATTCAAAGCATTGTAGTATCATTGTTATCTAAGTAAATCACAAAGAAGTTTTAATAAATATGGGCCCAGCCACAAAATCGCATGGGAACATTCTGCCTCTGCTTATGAAACGGATCTAATTTCAGTCGTCTTCTTATCAGACCGCATCCTGTAAGCACGCCATGACGTTGTGGGAAGAGAACATCAACTATTTATTATTGCGCAAAAGACGGCGCTTTGAACGTGTGGGAAGAAGAGATGGTAATCTTCTGGCTTGTAGCAGGGAGACGTAGGCCTGGACGATGGAGGCAGCAAGGACCTCTGAAGCGTCGGTACACTTCTATCAGTCTACACGGCGCTACAACCCGGAAGACAGCCATCATCTGTATTCACCGCCGTCACAACCTCAAATCCTATTGAGCGTATGTAAATTTCCACACATTCTTAACATTGAGGTTCACACTGCAGCCTCTTACTCCCACAAATAAATATCAGTTACAAACTGAATAAGAAGCTAGATGGGTACTATAATTGGATTTAATGAAGTATCAAAGAGAAAATTCCACGGCCATGCAGTTCGTAAAGAGACACTTATTGGTTAAACTTATCGGGTTATTACCATCAGTAACAATTCAACATGATTACGTTACTGTTTGTATAAAATATCACGTGTCAGCTACCCAGAAGTTAATAGAATAGTTCTATATCTTGTATGACGTAACTTATTACTTCAATTCAACAGAAAGAACATAAAAAGAACTTGTATTTCAATTAAAATCTGACTTTATGTGAACTTTCTAGCAATAAAAAAGATGAGCTAAGAAATAACGGATATGAAAAAATAAGACGTATGATATATTATAAAGAAACGTCTTCTACAGAAAAGAAATGTCTTAATCCTGCTTCTTTCTTGGCTCTAACGTTTTTCTCCTCTACCAATGTTTCGTCATTTCCGTTCCTTATTCCTTATATTGCTTTTCTTAGACTTCTCCTTCCCTCTGAATGAAAAGTAAACAGCTGTACGTTGATTAATAAACGCCTCTTCAACTAAGATAAAACCTGAGCCATACAGTAGCTGGCTCAGAGTGTTCTTTGAACAAGACTTATTCTTTAATCCGATAAAACCACAGTCGCGCGTCGTGGAATAACGGATGCAGGTCTCTACAGAATGAGGGCAAATTGTGAAGATGGGTGTTAACACGAACCCTGAACGTGAAAGGTTTTCTAACAGAATGCGTTGTGTCATGGAAATTTATCCCATTCGCATACAGTCCTCCCCTCTTTATCTGATTCACTATTTAGAATCGATCTCATCCCCGCCGAAAGACTATTAAAATAGATCCATCCATCCGTCTGTCTGCCCGTACGATGAAAGAACTCGAGACAGTCGTCTATTTACATACACCTCTCCTCCTGCACCTTCCAGGCGCCGTCTTTTGAGTAAGGGCGATCATTGCCCTGATGATGGCGGTAGCAAAAGCTTCTGAAACATTTACAGTTTTAATTTCGGACTCAGATATGATTACTGTCTGTCTGAAGGAGAAATATACTTAACCTTGAGGTCATGCTGAATGCTGTCCTAAAAACGTTATCCCTTACTAAAATGTTTCTACGTTGCAGAAATACGCAAGATATTTCGCGCTCTGGGTGTGTACTTTTTGTACTAAATTCTATACAGAGTATGAAATACTAAAAATGCTACAATGAGTCGAAACAGTAAATTGTTAGGAAAATAATAATGAAATTAGGGTCAGCCGATGTGTATTTTCCGCGTAATGAAACGGGTACGAGCTTGCGCAGATGGGTGCTGCTACGGTTTCAAGGTCGAGTCAATTCTCCCCTGATGCAGTTCGCTAGCTGACACACTCCGCGAAAGGACATTGCCCTGCAGCGCAGCTGACCGACACATGGGTTTCAGAATAAACAAGAGTAATTCACTTATTACGAAAACTTATGAAGCTTACAGCTGTACAATACATAATTAAAAAGTGATAAAATTCATGGCAATGATAGGACAACATAAAAGACAGATGAAGAAGTTTAAAGCCAATAACAACGTATAAAAGGAAGATATGGAAAGGTAATGTGACTAACCATTGCTGAAGACAACATTGAATTATACAGTCGACTCGAGGACTGGTACAGAAGCTTATTTTATGAAGTGGGCATTTATATGAATTCTCGACAAAGCATCTCTAACAGTAATTTCTGACGTACTGTATTTTAAGTTACATAACAAAGTATGTCGTTTTGTTCAAGGACGAGCTTTTGCCTCTCAGTGGAGATTAACGCGCAGCTACAAAGGACGAAAGAGAAAAGTGGACCAATTTCAAGATCTGAAATAAGAAAAAAACAGTTGCGTGAGATACGTTTCTGGTCTTGCGAAAACATTACAAGGGTGGGAAATATTCCTCAGCTGCATGCATATTAATACAGGTGTCTCTCGTTATAGGCGGTTTCGTTATCCGCATTTTATCATACCAGCTGTTATATTTCGGTATCAGATGGAGCATGAATATCCTACTCATGGCCAAATTTTAAAGCATAATGAGTCGATCCTCCCCCGGGCCAATCAGTGAATGTGATACGTATGATAAGTTCAGGATCAGAAAATTCTAGCACCAGTTTAACATCAAAATGTCGGCTGTCAAATGTTCACAGTTTTGCGCATTTTTAATAACGTAACTTGCAACACCCGTGTATAATGAACCTGTATCTGAACAACAGCGTAAATAACACCGCGGCAGAATACAATTTTGGTACTCTTTGGGTTATTTGTCTGTGTTCTTGAAATTCCAGAACATATCGGAACGTAATTTTAATCAATTATAAGCTATGTGTCACCATCTAACTAACGTTTATTTACATGTTTCAAAACTTCAAAACCGTCACTCTTAAAATACTTGATGCATAAATGAATAAACAATATATTATTCTAGAGTTTTATTTTAAACTGACAACAACATTCAGCATAAAGGCCACTTTATAAAATGTTTAATGTAAAAACGTCTCTCTTGAGGGAGGGCCCTAACTCCAACCCCCAGCAAGTGGTATTTATGGCTATATCACGCTGTTCCTGCAAGATATTATCCTATGCTCGTCCGGAAACCAAAAACATACACACAGTCTCTGCAAGGAACATCTGAACATTATCCTCCCATCTATATTTTACAATCTCAAACGCCCTCTTCAGAAAGGTTTTTATTATAAGACTAGTTTCCCAAAGCTTTTAACATGTCACTGTATTTAATTTCTTTATAAGTTGTAATTATCTTCACTGTGCAATAAAACCTTATTATGAAGCGATTAACTTTCGGAACAATATTAATTATTTTCACTCAGAGTAAATTAAACGTGTTAGCCCTCAGAAGAAATATTCCAACCTATCACTAAAGTTCTATACTACTAAATTTCTTGAAAAATACTTAAGTATTTAAAATTTTACTCCCCAATTTGTTATATCTGCAGAATAAACTGATACAGTACCAATGAACGAAAGTCCCACGGTTACAATTTAATAATATAATTTTACTGCAGAAAATGTATTCGAAACCGAGCATTACAGAAGACTTTAAATGACTGCAAGTGGTTCTGAAACATGAAGTTGAACAATAATGGTTATAAAGACAATAATCCGCGAGATTAAATTGCTGCTTTCCGAATAAAAAGCAATCTTAATACTTCATAAGCAACTAAATGTCAGTCCCTTTATAATGGAATCAAAAGAGAAGAATGATATAGATGAGCATATTAACGTTAAAGAAATCGATAGTTTTGGAATTGTGCTTACTCATTCAGGGCATGTGAACTCATAAATTAAACGTACAAACCAGGGCAATAACAAAGAAAAAAATATTCTTTTATTTCTAACGTGAGTGGTTATTTCATTATTCTTCTAGCTGGTGGTGAGAAAAATATAGCAGAGGTGGGAATTTTCCAGCGCCCAGTACTGTATACGTAAAACAGGCCAAAACTACGTTTGCTGCACTGAACAGGGTAAAATTAGGTTAACAGGAACATTTTGAATACGGCCATTATATGACGACGAAATTATGCAAGCTAAGCTTCTAGAAAGGCACAAAAGGTGTAGGGGGGGAAGCAGATGGCGAAAGGAATCATGTGGGAAGGAAAATTAATGGAAATGAAAAGAATCTGCTACTGAATACGAAATCAGCTTTGTCCGTGCAATAAGTTACATAACATTTTCTTTTTCTAAATTAACTTACGTAGAGAAAGCAATGGGAGTTAGAAATGATATCCTAGTAACTAAATTGACGACACGGGTTCTTTCACGAAAGACTGACTGCCACTTAACGGGTAAGAAATCCTTTGCTTTAAAGGATGCGCGAGGTTCATTGTCGTGTTCAATAAAGCCTACAAATTGACCTTACTACGAGGGAGTTTAATAATGTCCACGGCATCATAACTTCTTCTTCTAGGTCTTAATTTGATTCTATCCTGAAATGTAAGTCTCTGCCAGCCACGTGGATAAAAATTTCGTATTAGTTTCTCATTTCCCTCAGTTTTTCTACATGCACCCTCCGCCTCATCCAGTTTGATTTAATCACAATATATCTCTTGAGTTCAAATTGTAAAGGTTCTTAGTTTTAATCGAACTGCTACTTATAATTAATTTTTTATCGTAATTAAAAGGCGTCTCTTAAACAATTTTTCTGACTATTTCATTCTAACTGTAAGTCGTATCAATTTTATGTTTGACACACGATTTTAAAAAGTTAAAAAGAATTTACACAAAATACCTTAAAATAGCTGCATAGTTTTATATCTATGTTTCAAACGTAATTTAAGTACTGAAACATTCAATATAAAAAACTTCACGTGAAACCCATTTACAATTTAATCGCATTTTGAATCAAGTTGAAATACACAGGAAATAATGTACATTATCACACATCTTGATTACAATAGCAATATTATCGGTTGAAATATTATATTTATTCCCCTCGCGGTAAGCGACTGTCTGATGAACGACCACAATTTCCATAGCCGTTGGTATCAGTGGATCATTTATAATAAACTAACTGAAAATTTGTGTTGTTTTATTGGTCAGACATGCTGAGTGTCAGTAATGGTACTTCATATCAAGATGAAGTTGCTGTTTGGGAAATTCTCAAAGTGTTATTAATTTTTTGAAGCCGGAGATCATTTAAAGAATATTTAAGACTTTAGGCAACACCGTAAGAAACAGACACTTCACCATTACAAGGATCTGTTTAAGGACATAATCCCTGTCTACACTGATAATCACATAAGACCCATAAATACTAAAACGAATAGGTAATTATTATTAAAAAAGTGGTACATATAACTTCCACCGGGGTATTAAATGGCTAACCTAACCATTTTTAATCGGAATAAATTGTAATATCCTAAATATCGACGAACTAAATCAGCAAAGAAACTGGCTACAGGCTGGAATAACTAGGTTCGATTTCCGGAAAAGTCAAGGATTCTTTCCTCCATTTTGTCTGACACCTTTCCCGAGATAAAAGCAATTACGCAGTTTCATTCAGTGTCGAGGTTGCGAACGTACGGAGTTTGAATTTTCGGCAGAGACAAATATTCTTATCCCTGCTTTCGCGTTCTGATAAACCCTGTAAACCAACGAGTACCGGGGGCTCTCTCTTCGAGAGAAAGTGGGCGGAGCTTTGAGCTAAGCATTCACCTAACTAGATTAGTAACATGTGGAGCTATACCTACACTCACCCATACATTTTCATGGAATGCAGCTCAAACACAAAAACAAATTTACAGAAAAAATAAAACACAACAAGAATGTGACGTAAGAACAGAATCACACCAAGCATAAACAAGAAATATCTCGCAGAAATACGACAATGTCTTCGAACTTGTGAACAGAATGGTAACTATGTGTACCACCTGCTTAAATATTTAATAAATGCATTTGTTCTGCAGAGTACGTTTATCTATTTCGTATGATTTTCAGAATAAATAACTGTTATCTTAAACGTTTTATTTTTTATAATGAAGATGTGTAGTGTTTTGAGAGAAAAACTGAAATTTAGAATATTATTTGGTTGCGATTCGGCTTTGAACGGTTAGATCTCATTAGAGTTCAGACAATGTTACACAAGAAAATGCTGTCTATACAAGAACACGCAGTAATGCAGGTATAAGGATTCCGGTCACAGCATCTCTCCTCGCCTCATCCTTAATCCTCACTAATCCGGACAGCGATGTGCCACAGAGCACTTGTCCTACGTGAGTGGCTACATTTCGCTATTGTCATTACAGACGTATTACAAACCTCGGATACTCTTAGAAAAATAATTTAACAGGATACAGATTATTCAAATCATCCGTTGTTTTAGTGCGTCATTGAACATACAGATGTAATAATTAATCCTGTTTCTTATCTGACAAGTCCGGGGTTCGATTTGTGGCTCGCTTGAAGAAGTGTAAGAAATTTAATTAATTAAAGATACTCGATACTATTAATCATGATTCTACAATTGTACGAGATTAGAATGACGCTGTTGATAACACAAGTCAACAAAGTTTAATCAACCTGATTGAAAACTAACTTTTTGAATTTATTCTGATGTATTTATTGCATATCTACATAACAGGTGATAAGTAAATTGATATATTTTGAATAAAGTAATAATTATGTACTAACAAAAATTCTGTGGTATTTATACATTTTTGTCATTTTTAAAATCAGTTTATCCAATTTGGTAAAAAGACAGGTTATAAATACCACAACATGGACAAAAATTAAATGTTTTTTCCGATGTAATCTGTAGCTAAATAATTACGTTTTGGTTTATCAAAATATTAATTACTTCGCCGTGGTAATGTAACCAGAAATAAAGTTAGTCACAATATTTATTTGTATTAACCTACAATGCTGGAATTATCCCGTCAAACGTTCAGCTGTCTTCTGCGACGACAATACTCAAGTTTACTTTGCAGAAAATATCTCATCCAAATAGAAAACACAGGTCGCTTGAAATAACCATTAAAAGAAAACATAACTTTGACTTTTATCATGTCAAAACCCAGTTTAAACATAGAATACACGCTTGGCTGCAACATGACACGGCCTAGGAGACACTACTTTGATATAAACGGAGAGCAGAACTTTGAAGAAACTGGACTCATAAATCATACACCTGTTGTAGAGAAACTTCTACTCCTTCAAGAAACCGAAGTGATTAGCTCTCAGGCATGAGCTCTCGCGTCTTCCTACTAAACTCAAGAACACTTCGTATCAACGTTTTAAAGAAAAGTTATTAAAAAGAGAAGAACCAAACACAGTATCAACACGGAGGCATAACAAATCATCCCTTTACAAACCGTTGTTCCTTGCAAATGACAGTTTTACTTTAAAAAATAAAAATAAAAAAAGACTGCATCGTGGATACCAACTTCTAAAAGCACACATTTCTCTCTTACCTTAGCTAAACATTTTGGTTAAGTAAAAATAAGTGTCCTTAGCGAACACTAAATCTTGTTTTGAATTTGCGTTAGGTTATAAATGCCAGAATTTGCATATGGAGAGGCTGGAATGTGAGCTGTGTTAGAACGAAGGTGCAGGAACACACGTGCGAGTCTGAGGTAATCAGAAATGTTATAGTACTTTAAAACGGGTGGCAAGCAAGTACGATAGTTGTTTTCAAATTCTACACAGAAGAAACGCTTATTTAAGCAGACATCATTCAGCCATTACTAAGTTATGCGTGACATAACAATGCCAAATATCATCCTACACACGACAAGTAGGCCTATGAATGTATACACAGCGAACATGGTCGAATCAGTAAGTTCACAGAGTTGAGTTTTCCCATAACGCAACATATGATGATGGTTATTGTGGAGTGTTCGTTGTAAATGAAGTGACGAGTTAGCTTTCATGAACGTACCATGAAGTGGTCTTCAACTGATGGCCATTAATGTAAATTAAACGAAGTCCGTTAGTTGAGGTGGCAGAATGAAACGATCCAGTCGAATTCATAAGTATGACCGACGATTATCAATTTCTTAACATCGAAGAGGAGTTTTATTTGAAATTACTAACATTATTATAGTAAATTTCTATGTTACAGACGAAGAATTTTTAATTAAACTGCTGTCAACTTCTTCAGAGTTTAAACTGAAGTACAGGAATTCCAGATATTTTATTATCATACAGGCAATACACAAAATATTACAGCATTACACTCAGATGTTTTTCAAAATCACACTAAAATTATTTTTTAGTCTCACTGCTCGACTGTTGTGAAACCATACTAAAAGCCTTTGTAACATATTTGATTAATATAATCATTAATAATAGACAATTTTAGTCTCATAAATAGTACTGGCGCCGTAAAATTCATAGTTGTGCTCAAATGAGTAACAGAGACACAGACGTAGGATTTGAGGTTTTCAGGGCGGTGAGTCACTCATCGCCCTGATGATGGAGGCAGCAAGAACCTCTGAAACGTCGGCAAACTTCTACCAGACTACACGGCGCAACAACCCAGAAGACAGCCATCTTCAGACACAGACGATTTCACAAGCTCTACCAACAGACCGGAGATCAGTGAGGAAGGAACAGAGTTAAGCGTAAATAAATAAATAGGCCTATATCAGTAAAGGAAGGAAACAACCAAAAATTTCCCCACCTAACGCAGCACAATGCATCAAAACTAAACGTCCAATTTATCTTCCAAAACACCTAATATATAAATTATACTCGAAATAATGAAAGGAAGAAGAAAATCTTCCTGTCAGCATACATGGCGTCGTAATCCGGATTAATTTCAACATCTTCACTGCCTGTGAGAATCACAGATTTCACATAAATGGCATGCCACCAACGTAAAGTGAATTTTACCGCCGCGACTAAGGTATAACGCGAATTTATCTATCGTTAACTGATATGTGAGTAAGTCTGTGTGTATAAAGTCGGCAGGATTGCGTGGAACCTTAACATATTCTGAATAAGATGTCTCATCCTAGATACAGATTCAACCAGGATACTTTAAGAAATAAAATCAGGTCGTAGCTAATACAAGTACATAAAATGTTCAGGATTATTCACGTTCAAATAGTCTATGAAATAGATACGTATTTAAATAAACAAACAAGCCACGCAAATAGAACTTTTTTATCAAAGTGAATATTAAAGTAAAAAATGCGGGTATCTGCTATTCATTAACGTGGATATTTCATTTAAACCAACACTTTTTCAGAAAAAGTTTTATAATTATTTTTTAAATTTAAAAACAGAGTAATATTTATATTATTACTATGGGTATTAAACACGCCGAATTCTCAGGCCACGTATCGGTAAACATCAACTGTATCTAGCCGGATTATGTGCAATTAGAAACACATTTTTGTGTTATATGATGCAGAGAGAAGTCCGAACATCAATTAAGCCCAAAGCCAATAAGCATATAAATTAAAACCTATACCTACCTCTTTACATCTTTTATGATAATATTATTGATAATGATAACAGTAATTACACTAACCAATTAGCTGTGTGGTATCAGACATTGAAAGGTCAACACATCTGATACCAATAAACTTTTTCAAGAGCCAGTGTTATCCACCTTAAAGACCCTATTTCATCTTCATAAGAAATATCTTAATGTTATTTACCCATCTACATCTCGGTCTTCCACCGAGAGGTTTCCCACAATTCTTCAAACATTCCTTGTCTCAGTATTTTAGTCATATATTGAGTTAAAATTTCAGGTTGTTACGGTGGCGAATATGAAACTGGTTTCTGGGTTGTTGCACCGTGTAGTTTTGTCAAAATCTGTCGACGTTTCATAGGTGTTTGCTGCCTCAAGGGCGATCGCTCTGATAACGACTTCAAGAAGTGCAACTTAAATAAGGGGTACAATCAATTCGATTCAATAAATTTATTAATGTGTTTGGCAAAAAAAAAAAAAAAAACAGCTACGGGTAATCAGTAAGACGAAACAAAAAGTATTGTAAGAAGCAAATAATACAGTACAATAAAATCAACACACAAGAATAGATATCACAGAAAATAAAGTACAAACTGACAAAGTAATTGTAATAGTAACGTCATGATCAAGGAAGTCGAAAATATTCTGAAATAAGAGCACAGTTTGTGAAAATGGCAAATATCAGCGGAGCGAACGTAAGCATGTTGTTTAACGTACGAAACGTCTGGGATTGCAGGGAAAGGCTGCTCTGGGAATGACAAATTAATTAAGCAAGGTACTGTGTTATGTATTATATAAACCTCAAACTTAATTTAAATTACGTTTAAGCCACATGAACCTGTTCCTCTAGGCACCAGATGGACAAGACACTACGGCGATTAAAATATGATCCACAATTTTTATCATATCATGTTAGTTAATCATCTTAATTATTTGATATTATGCAGTGTCTAGACACGTACCATCACTGCAGGATATATATATTTTTTGACAGGTTTGTAGTCAACCAAGAAGCAGTGAAAATTCTAATGAATTATGAATCGCTCTCTTACGTAATTTTCATTACAGGCCTATAACCACCCTGCCATGTAGCATAAACTAAAATTTACGATTGTACACATTAATCACCACATTATACAGCGCAAAAAATTTAAGTGACTAAAATAATCATTAATAAAACACCAAAATAATTCAATTAAATAAAATTAAAAGAATTAGCAACGCCCTAATAGACACCACAAATCTGAAAGTTGGTCTCTGCTTTTACATTTGAAAGATTATGATGACAATATTATAAGTTACTACGTTTCACATCACCGGCGATGCAGATGAAACTCTTTAAGGAACAACACAGCAGCTAAGAAACCTTCAGTCAGTATAGTGACTAGCTACGGGCTGGACGACCGGGGTTCGATCCCGGGAGTAAAGCCGGCCGGGGCGTGATGCCGACCACTCACCCCCATCTAGTGCCGAGGTCAAGGAAGAGAGAAGCTATACCTCCTCTCACCCCAAACGCCTACATGGCGCTTAGCGGGAC
Organism: Zootermopsis nevadensis; assembly: GCF_000696155.1. The sequence goes on from NW_019059752.1 coordinate 537,111, forward strand.
AAACTTTACTTTTACTTTTACTGATAACCGTGTCCTATCTGCTTCGAGCAGAACACTGTATTCGTATTGAAGTAAATGTGTTTGGTAGAAATACACGTCATGCTTTGTGAGTAGCAGAAAGAAAGAAAAAAGATCTTCATCATGCCCCAGGCGATTCCCCTTTCTTTCTAGTGACTTCTCTTTCGTAACCCGCTTCTGATTATTTCGTGCAGACGAAGTTCCCACTTGAAACCGGCCATTGTCGGAACTTCGGTTTAGCGAGGAAAGTTTCGGGACCTTTCTTCGCGATTCAGCTGAAGAACTATGCTTCCTATTAACCTTCTGGCCGTTTCTCTGATTGAACCGATCAAATACAAGAGATAAATATATCTTTTAAAGAATTTCAAGACTCAGAGAACACAATTCTAAGCTATCTGAAGAAACACTATAGAATCATAGAGGTGGACTCTTAACATTCACTGGACAAGACATTTTCTCTTTCAGAAAATTCTGTTTCTTTTGAAGATATGTTCTGTTACTTTCCTCACCGTGTCTGGAACGGTAAACACTGCACATACAACGTAATTTTGGACAACTGTTGGCTATTTAAATTGGCATGCGGTCATAATAAGAGCTACTACGAGTGTCTCATAAAATGCCATTCTTTTGTACTGGCAAAAACACTACATGACGCCGGCTTCACACAGCGGGAACCCGGTTTCAGCCTCATGGACCGATCTAAAACGTCTTGACGATGGTGAAGAGTCAATTGAATAAAACTTTTCTTGGATATTATCCATCGTATAGTAAATATAAAACGTAAAACGACGTTTCGGAGATGGGACTATCTCCGTCTTCAGGTTCCTTAACAGTTGGGCCCACTGGATAGAGCTAATCCCTATCTCCGGAGATACGTTTTATATTTACTAGACGATGGACAATATCCAAGAACATTTTTATTCAATTGACTCATGGACCGAATTCGTTGGTGTAGTGATATTGCTGAAACCCGTTCTGGATCCAACTTCAGGATAAATTTGAAAAAAGGCACTTTCTTGGCTCTCACGCTGGCACATACTGGACTACACACACCTTCCATCATAGCTATGATTTACCATTCTTCCAATGTTCCCTACCTTGTAACTTAGAGCCTTAGAATAATATAATATCAGAACATTATTCATCAACTTCAGCATAAAGCAATACACATCAACAATTACAAATAATAATCCGAACAATTATTATATTCGTCTTTATGCAGAAAATAGTGACGTATGCTTTATAACGAGGTAGAATAACGTGGAAGAGAAGGATTCAAATGCATCTATTGAAAGGAGTAAGACCTTGAAGCGAATGTGGGTGTTTCACAAAGCACGGTTCTCTTTGATGTTTGACTTGGGTTCCCCTTACACAGCCCTTAAAGTGACATGGCGAACCTACTGACGATCGCATATGCAAGCTAACTTCCTGGAACATTTACAAAGAGAACCACGACATGTATGCATTTGTGAAACGTCTATGACACAAAGCACTGATACTAACGATAGACTCACTGCAATAACAAACTACAGGATTTCTTCAAGATACTGAAGAAGCAACTTGACAGAACCCAAGCAGGTGTATTTCAGTGATAACGAGTCTATATTATATTCGGCTTAGTCGGTTGGATTGTGAGCTCATGAGATCCAACTAACTGCTTGTTTCTCAACCGAGAAACCGTGATACGAATTTAACTGTACCATTATATTTTAAATTCAGACCGTTTCTATATACACAAAAATAGTTTAAAAAACTGTTGTAATAGCAAAGACCTTAATAAGATTTGAGTTTCTTATGGCGGTGAGTAAGAAGATGGCTGTCTTCTGGGTTGTATCGCCATGCAGTCTCGCAGAAGTATGCTAATTACTCGGAGGTCCTCGCTGCCTCTATCACCAGGGCGATGAGACAGCAAGAACCCCTGAAGCATTGGAAAATTCCTCCTCACTCATCACCCTGTTGATGAAGATAGCAAGTTTCTCTGAAACGCTGGTAAACGTCTACCAGACTACACGCCGCTACATCCCTAAGACAGCCGTCTCCGTTACAAAAGGTATTAGTTGTGCAGATTGTGGTCTTATAGGCTGTAATCATCATAAGGGTAAAAAGTCACGACTACTCTGAAGATGGGTGTGATATTCCGCCTTGAAAATTAAAATGACAATGCTCCTCCAAAATGTTTGTGACTTTGTGTTTTTCTACATGGTGTCATGATCCACAAGACCACAATTTACATTTTTACTAACGTGAAAAACTTCCAAATTACCGTATCAAAAAAAATCCATAGGTATTAACGTACCCTGATGCAACCCAAAAAATCTTTTACGCCATATTAATTTTAATATCCTTTTCAATATTATCCTTAAGTCTACACCTACGTCTGCGACGTGGTCCAATCCCATGAGTCTTCATGATTATATATATGTATTCCTCTGCCCTCTTCACAATCTCTTCATGTCCCGTCCATCACATTATTCTTGACTCAATCATCTAATGATTTTATACACTGAACAAACGAAACATGTAATATTCCTCTCGAAATAAACGACAGATCAGAGGAATATGGCGACATGAGCCAATTACAATCATATGCAGGAATTTCAGGAATTTACTAATCGAAATGCTTCATGTCATAAAACAAACAGAAAAAGAGCAGACACACGGTTTTAATTTATTACTTACTCAACGCATTAATCAATGGCTGGAGTAGCATACGCGTGAACGAGTTCAGGTAATGAAAGGCAGCTGTAATTATATATCAAAACAAACAATAAACTTGTAAAACAAAAATTACTGCGCTAGCCAGAAAAATTGTAACGAAACTACCGAACTATATAATCTTTCACGACTACCAATTTTACGTACAAAAATATACTCACATATATTTTAATTAATATAAATGTACATGGGCCGATATAGAGTAGCATATGTTAACCAATTTGATACAAACACACGTAAACGAGTATTGAGATTGGCAGACCTGTTCCCCACGAGACTCCTGTTGCTGCTAATTACACCTGGCGAGTAACATAGACGAAACCAAACTGAAAGCCTCGCATGCATTATGGAAGCTGTATAACACATTAATCAGCACACGCTTTTGATTGGAAAATACAGTACCTTTATTTAAGAGTAAACATCAACACACACCGTCTGCTCAAAGAGTACATGTTAACATTCAGCTGAACAAAGTTACGTGTGTGTAAACGACAGCAGTATTGGAAATTTATAAGGAAAACTTGAACCAACTGATTACCTTAAAACGCAGCAGAACCCCAAAACAGCGAAAATCTCTAAATTAATTTCAGAATTTCGATAGAGACCACACGGGGTTCCTCGAAAGCTAACCTAAAATTAAAATACATGTTCTGGATCAGAGTTGAATAAGTATACCTTTCTTCAGGTTGGTCAGTAGTTCGTTATAAATTCAAATCGTCTATTCGCAGTCATCTGCTTTCATCTCCTGCTTCGTTTTTGATAGCTCCTGCTTAAAATTCCGGTTTGGAGTCTGCGTACCTCGAATAAGGTTCCATACGTGATTTAATTAGTTCATCTAGGCAAATGCTAGACGAATGTGAATATGACACTCTTCTGGGATGCAGCACCGTGCAGTCTCGTAGAAGCTGACAGACGTTTCAGAGATACTTACTGAATTTATGATCAGGGCAAAAAACTGAAATCTCACTCTAATATAGCAGTTTAAAACGTGCTACATTACTTTCAATTTTTAAATAATTATAGTTCTGGACGCTAAATTATTCATGTGGCTGAAATGACGTCATTGGATAAATTTATCCCCAACTGAATCTCTCATATACAAATAACATGAGTCCACTTTTCGAGGGAATGGAGTTATTGTTGCCATGACAAATCACTAGAGAAATATTCATCGTTTCTGGCTTCAGTCCAAGCATTTATTGAGCGTTGGAGTTCTTAATTATAATCTGATTCCCGTAAAGGATATGGTTTTGGCCGTAAATCGAACACGAGACCTTCGAAATACGAATCATAACAGTGAACCACTGAACAGCGGCACAACGCAAGAATAGTTAAACACCCGACTGCCACCCGGAAGCATCAAAGATATGTGTCGGTATTTTAGTGCTAATTCTATCGCGCAGGAATTTCGGGCGTAACCTGCAGAAGGTCGGTCACTTACGTAATTTCGCTCGATGGCGCTGTCATCAGCACCCATTGTGCTCCCGACACAGGCTGGTGGCTTCTGGATGTGGGTGCTGGAATGAGGGAGATCAATATGTTCCTGGGTGGCAGTATGGATGAGAATCAGTGTGGGAGGTCAAAGCACCTCAAGTGAAGGCAAAGCCAACAGCCGTGTTAGAATTCACGACCATCAGTCCATATACGTACTGGAAGTGGCCTACTAAGCCCATGGAGCAGTCCATCTTGATAAGCTACTAATCACTCAGCTGGCCAAGATATTATCCGTCTTACACAAAACTCGATGATTCATTATCGTATTCAGAACAATCCACTACTGTATCCTATCCTAAATCAAATAAATCCAGTCCAAAATCATCATAACCTGATTAAAATCCATTTTAATACTATAATCTCATTATCCAAGAGTTTACAAGCGGTCTGTTCCTTTCATGTTTTGTGATTTAAATTATAAAGTGTGAATAAATAAAAGGTTGTGGTCTATTTGAGGCATTATTATGGCATTTATCGTAGGACACACCTTAAAGACGAAATGAGGACATAGTACGAAATTATACATCGGTCTCTGTAACGTTAATAACATATTGAGTGCTAACGGGAAGAGCTAGTAGAAACACGTGCTAAGACTCAATAACGCTCATGAATGCTTTACACTATGAAACAAAAGGAAGATATAAGAAAAGACGGATACAACATATTTCGGAAGCGTAATGCGACATAAACCTAGTGTCTGATGATACCTCTCAATTTTTCTGTTTAATTCTCAATTTTCACCGAAGATTCGTAGCACAAATTGTATTCGAGGTTGAGCAATTAAATTCATCCAAGTAAAACGCCAACAAACAAACAAACAAACAAAAAGAAAGAAACTTAATCATGAAACGGTAAAAAATTCATTAATATCTCTGAAGAAGTATTCAAATTGAGTGTATGCTTTATTTATTATGTGTTTTGTAATCTTAAATCATTGTACTTCGATACAAATTCTACTGGAAATTCCGTATGAAAGATATACATCATATGGTGTCATCACAGTTGTATAACTGCTGATAGGTGAGGGGATTACTTCGCCTCTCCACCCATTCACGCTGTTTCATTAAATTTGTCATCGCTATTCACTAGATGTCCTCCCTGTTTGCACTTGCAATTCGTCATCAACAATACGAACATGGCGAACGTTCAAAATCAGACGTGAAAGCGACACTATACTTGTAAGATTTGAGGTTTTCACAGCGGTGAGTATGAAGATTTCTGTCTTCTGGGTTGTTGCGCTGTGCAACAACCCAGAAAAGAGAAATCTTGGCACTATACTTATTTAATGTGGGACTTGAAATGTATAAAAATTGCACATTTGAGGTTAGTTTCTTAACGTAGAGTGTGCTCAATACATTCAATGATCGAATTGACAGTAGCAGTATATCAAATATGAAATTTGATATAGCAATACACTATGAGCGTAAATACACAATTTGAAAGAGACGCGTATTGTACAAGTTCACAATGTAGTAACGGTGTGAAACTTTAATGTTAGACTACCAACTGCCTGACTTGAGATGAGTATCTTCTGGGTTGTACACATCGCCGTCAAAACCTCAAATGCCACTAAATGCTTAACTTGACAAAATTATTCATCGAATAAACGTCTATATTTTATCCAATTCATTTTTAACCTCGTGTTTTATTTCAGGATGATGTAACCGTATATCTTTGGATATGAGTTCTGGAGGTCCCCGGTTTAAATCTCTACTAGGATGTCTTTCAATCTCAGACTTTCATGGTTTTAATCAGTGAGGTAAGCCGACACCAGAATAGTAATTTAAATATAACTGCAAATCCTCCTTCCAAATCCTCATCTATTATATATTATCTTCACTTAGAATTCGACGCTATATTTTTGTGATTGAAACAACGTCGTTAAATAACGTAAGAAAATGCATGTAAGGAAAGTTGCTGAAACAGACTTCTCACACACCGGTATTTTTCTTGTATCTACAAACATTTCACAAGGTTGAGTCAAATAAAAGTGAAGGAGGTCGAATACGATAAAAAGAGACGTTATTTGTAAAACGTCTCCAAAAGCATTAAGAGGATTATTCCATTGTGTAAGCAGCCCTTTGAGATTCTGTTTGTAGTAAAGGCTAAGGTTTTTATGCGTGTAAATGTTTCGTGTATACTCGTCACGAAGTTTCTAGCGTGTGATACGATAAGTTCTACAAAATTCTGTACCAATGAATAAGGCAGACTTTCTCTTTCATGGTCTTTTACTTGACAGACCCTTTGCAAATGCAATTATCTTATAGTATGGGCTACTAGGTCTCGTCAGGTTTCCACGTTAGCGAAAGCTACAGCTTCATCATATTAAACAAAAATATAACTGATATGTTACCATTTGAAATTTAAATTCAAACTTCACTACCTGAAAATCGTTAAGAAATTCAGAGCACAACACATAGCAAGGCTATAAATTATAACTATGCAACTAAGGGACTGTGGGTGTTCGAGGAAACAGCTGATAACAGAATATTTAAAATTGGTACAAAGAAGTGACATGGAGAAAATTGCACACCAAAACCTTTACTTACCTTTGAGATATGTGGGACATGTAACATGCATTAATGATTAAAAAATTGTACAACATTTTAGGTGATAAGTCTCAAAGGCATAGGCCATGTATAGAACAGGGGTATAAAAACATCATATCATAAATAATAGACTATCAGAGCGTTTAGATGTGGATTAGATTCACATGCTCAAAACATAGGGCAAAATAGCGGGCTTTGATGGAAACGTTAAAAACTTGTTTCGTTCCTTAACAGCAAGAGATTCCTTGAAGGGCTGTTTATAAGTTCTTAAAAAATGCAGATGGCTGTCTTCAGGGTTGTAGGGCCCTAATGATGGAGGCGGCAAGGGCGTCTGAAATGTCTGTAAAATTCTGCCGGACTAAACACGGCTACAACCCAGAATAAATTTATATCCGTACTCGCCACTGTGAGACAATAAAAAGTTTTCCTATAGGATTTGAGACTTTCTCGGCGAGTACAATCAATAAAATCTTCTCGGGCAAAGAGCCGCGTCAAATGGTTACCGTAGTAAACTGACGTTTCGGGAACCAACTCTGTCCCCACCATCAGGGTTCTGATGTGACGCGGCTGATTGCCCGAGATTTTATTGAGTGTTCCTATAGTTTATTAAACAGCTACTCGTTTACAAACAATGGGAAATATGTAAATTACAGCTGCAAAATACAACAAACAGCTAAACTTCCAAAGTGTCAAGTTTGCTATATAAGTGACGGAATTAAGCATGCTTTTCGGTGAACATTACTCAAATAACACATTGGCAATTGCAGGTAAGCATCTTGTAAGATCGAATGAGTATGCTTAATTAAGTGATGTAATACCACGTTAATAATAAAATTTACCATGTGACATAATCCAGTTCATAGTCTGTGCACTTTTTAAAATTATGAAGCACAACTTAAATGCCCGAAGGGAAGCGTGCAGTTGAACTTCTGCCACAAAGTGAACAGCATTTCATATAATTCTCAAGTGGAAATGCAGAATCAACAGGTTCTCAAAAACAACAGTTGTTTCACAATGCAAATACCATAAGACTCTCGTCTGTTTAACGGAAACAAAGGTGATAAAGTTCTCCCAGTGCCTAAGCAGTGCGCCTTGAAGGAGTATAAGGGGAGCGGAGGTAAAACTCCACGTGTACTTAAACTCGGCTCTGGTGTGAGATGAGCGATAAACAATACTCTTTACCGACAAGGTAAAACGCTGTACGTAATTGACAGGGGACTGTGTGGACAACAACGGCTCTTGGAGCGGGGCGAGGAGAATAATACTCTTGAGTCCGGCTCATAGTCAGTCACTTTGCCGATTACGCTTTCCCGGTCCGTAACAACGGTTAAACCAAAGCAAATGTCGAGTGACAAATACGTAAGGACAGTGAGTCTCCGTGTCAATATTTAAACCCGGGACCTTTCAAACACAAAGCAGGCGTGCTGGCCTCTCCGTCATGGTGTTCGAAGTGTTTAATTATACTTTCATCATCATGCCACTATTGCATTGACTACAACGGACGCAATTTCTCTATGTACTGTGCGTTCAAAGTTTAACGTAACTGTCACTATAAATAATCCGTGGCGTAACAGACCTCTGAGAGCCAAAACCGACTAGCTTGACTGCTGGCCTCACGTTCACATGCCTAAGCAGAGGTGAACGATCATTCAACCAGATATAGAGAGTGACGTTTGGTCATCACGACGAACCCCCAGTCATTGTTAGTTTTCATGACCGGATTACGCTACCCATTGTAGCTCCCCAATTTCCACACGATGCTGGGTTGGCACCGGTCCCACACACCGGTCGAAAATCTCATGAAAAATTTCTTCTCTCCCGAGACTCGAACCAGCGCGCATTCCGGTCCGAAGCATGATGCCTCAGACCGCGCGGCTACGGTTCGGGACGCCCATCACTAACTGCTGTAATACAGGAAAGTTGATTTAATTGCTTTTATGGAGCGATACTTGATTCAAATAGGGAAAATCTTGTAATACTTGGCGGTGAGTCATGCAGTTCCTGCCGAGGGCTGGGAAGTAACAGTTACGTTCAACTTTGTCGTTTAAAGCACTGTACTTTTTCCGTACATTCTCCTTATATATATTTTTACGCTGAAAACATTAAGAAAGTTTAACAACAAATTAATTCTTTTTCGCATTGTAAAATACGATGGATGCATCATCTTTCGAGTGTTAGTAACAGGTTTATTTTTAACTTCTTATCCATGGCCAACAAAGTTCCTAAAAATCACGTATAATAAATGCTCTTTATTACTATAAAATTAAGGCTTTGGTTCCTTGTAGCAAAATAATTCCATGGAGAAGACGTAATTCTTTAACATCTTTGTCTAACTGAATGTCATGAATGACAAAGTAAGCTGCGTTTCTTGTGTATTCCCCATTCCAATCTCAAGAACTTCATCACAGTGTCATATACTAGTACCATCAATGACGTCATAAAGTTCAGAAACGGAGCGCGTTCATAAACTGTCTTTTACACTACGGAATTCATTAGTAGCATAACCTCTCAAGATAATAAACTACCGTCTGCTGCAGATGACGTCAGAGGGCTTCTAAAATTTTTGCCTATGCTGAGGGAAATGTTGCAAGCTATATTATTATTTCAATCTGAATAAACGCAGAATTTTAAGGGACAAGGAAATCGTGACGTTGGGTTGGTATCAGTGTTAACCACGATTCATACTTTACTTTCTTGTACTGGGATTGTGTGTAGAAATGCGTGTACCGGACACCTGTGTCAGATACAGCCAGTCATTTCACTTGAGGCAGAATCACATCTGGATACATTTCACACCTTGCATTGTCACAAACCACGTAATTCTTACAAATACATGAGGCATTTATCTTACGCTTAAATTTATATACGTGTGGAGATACGAAACTTTAGTTAAAGAAAAAATAGTCCCTTGCATTGTGATGTCTTCGTTTGCCAGTTGTTTCAGAAATAACGATGCGAACGTTATTATCCTTGTACGCTTCAGATCCAAAATCCCAAACAATGCCTTTTCTTATATACTCAATTACCAAAAGTACTTTTTGTTCATGACGTCACTGTAATATAAAACACGAAACACACGGATCGAAATTGCACATAACACCTCCAATTTTCGTTATGTTCTGAGAAGAGCGGGTTAAATGTGTAAACTGCGCATGCGTCAGTTTCGCGACTGTAAATTCAATGGTTAAATAACCATGTACAAAATGTATCTAGTAATGTAAACGTGACAGGTATGTCGTACAGAATATATGAGCGTTTGTATGCAGAGATGTCTCGTAATTTGCCAACAGGCATACAAATTCTGATACAAGCATACAGATGTAAACACACCACAAGTTCTACTGGAGAAATTAAATCCCTTAACACTGTGACAACAGACAAGTTGATTCTTAGAATATTTCTCTTGTACAAAGGACTTCTTAAGCCAATACAATTACGTTTGATGAAAATCCTTATCAAGCAAGAAGGGCTTAATAAAACTGCTGTAGTTTTGTAAGTTATACAGTGCTGAGGTTAAATGTGAATACTTCCTGCCCTACATAAGGCTTCAAAGACGCCCAACTATTATGCTCCCGGAAGTTGGTAACTGCAGTGTTTGCCGAAACTTTTGATAATTTTTAGCATCCGACGTGGCTCATCCCCGAAAGCAGAAGATATACAAACAACATAAACGTATCGCCAATGGTTTGGTAACTATACAATTTCGAAATGGAAAAAAAGAACACTGTACATATTCGTTACGACATAAAGCTATTACAGTTCTTACAATTCAACTCTATGCTTTGCCGTAAAGCCTACAGGCACTACTAAACCGTTTCAATATATCAGTGTTAAACCCACTTCCTATCACGCAATTACCTAAAAAGGGCTCATTAAGCCGTTACTTACCTTCTCGCAACGTCACCATGTAGTAAGACTCCTTGCTGGGTCTACTCCGGCCCATTGCATTTACAGCAGCCACACGGAAACTGTACACGGTGAAGGGGTAAAGCCCCGAAACCTGGTAGTTCGTTTCATTATTCTGCGTTTCGATACCGCTGTTCACTCCCCAGTCTCCGTCCTCGCCAACTCTGAAAGGCAACAACACACCAGGGTTTATTTAAAGCCACAGAATTTCCTGGCAATAATTATAAAAGCATCTGTGAAATTTAACATTCTCACAGCGGAGAGTACGAAGATGGGTATATTCTCGTTTGCAGCACCGTTGCCCCGATGATGGAGGCAGCGAAGACCTCTGAAACTTCTACCGGACTACACTGTGCTACAACCCAAAAGACAGCCACCTTCTACAAGACTACAAGGCGCAAGAATGCAGAAATCTGTCAGTTTGTCATCATGATTTATATCCAAATGGTAAAAGAGTCTTAACCCCTAACGTTCTGTTGAAGTGCGCGTGTCATTTGGGCTGAGTATCTTGCCCAAAGCACTGACCGCGCTAGTAATCTGTGCGTCTTATAGAAGGGGCAAGGAGAAGGCGTAGTACTCGGCAAAGAAATAGTTCATTTCTTTATTTCTGTAAGTACACCGTGTCGTACGGAGTGTTGAACGAGAACAGAATGATAATAGATTATTCGTAATAATAAGTACAACAATAGTTTTGTCGAACATAACTGTCTTGTGAGTTCTAGCGCCGCGTGAACATCAATTTCACCAAATAGTAAATAATAATTACGGTAATGATACTTATTGTATATGACTGTGAAATTTGGACTGTTATTATGAGGTAAAATGTTTTTAGGAACAAAGTTATGAGAAGAGATTTGTAGAAGGACAGAAAAATTACGCAGTGCGAAGACACGTCACCTACTAGTGTTGGGCTACTAACATCAAGGCAGGCGAGATTGGCAGAACACGTAGCATGCTAAATATAACAAGACTAGACACATACATAAAAATTTGATCATGAAACCTCAACATAAGAGATGAATACGCTGGTACACTTTTATGAAAGAAATATATAGGGAAATAAAGTGTGAACATTGGAGTCAGCTGGCAGAATACAGGGTCAGCAATGGGATATTAAGAAACGGTAATTATTCACCGAGTTCCAGAAAAGATGAGTAGGAATAAACTTTGTTAGATCAAAACCAGAACTATCTGTTTACTTTGAATTTTTCTCATGAGAAAAACGAATAGTATTATTTTGCTATATTCTTACCGAGTGTTACTAGTGTTCCGTATCATAATTAATCCAACATAACACGTATTTCTAGACACACTATATGACTCTTCAGACATGGTATAAGCTGACTGTACAGTCTGCACCATTATAATGTAATAAGGATAAGAGAAACAAATAGAAACTTCCATGCCACAAACTAGAAAAAAACCTGATATCTCAGTATAGATGCAACGTAAAAGAAGGCGGCCATCAGAGCAGATGAAAGCTGATAATTATTCAGAGCAGACCTCTGCTTTAATAAGACTAAGGAACATAAATTAAATATGTGGTTTCTCGTATCTCGTGGTTGAAGTCAGTGGCTGGGATAAATCTAATTAATTGAAGAAATAATGAGAGATTTTGCCTGTGTGGAGGAACTTCACTTCATACATTTAATTAGCAGAATTAATTAGCTTACAACTTCCTGGACTCAGGTGAGGAGATCATAAATACGGTCTGTGTTCCGCAAAGTTGTCAGCACTGTGCAGCTACAGTTCTGTAAATGTTTGGATGAAAACAGGATTTCTCAAACATTTTGGAATTCTGGCGATTATAAAAAATAGGTATTCAATGCACATAATGCAAATTATAGCTATCTCACATTATGACTCTTAATTCAGTAACATGAGCGAAGATGGAAATAATTAGATCCTCCATAACTATGGAACCACCATCAAGGCCAAACTTTGTCCCAGTCAGAAGACCACTATCCACAGAAATACCTAGATTATGACCTGTGAGCTTCTGCCATACCAGAAGAACGCCTACTACAATCCAATTTATGGTTAAGAAGTTTCGTATGGTGACAACATAAGAAATAAATGCATTTTGTTATTGTACTATAATTATTACATTTATTGTGATATGACTGATTATTAAGTTATGTCGAAACATTTTTAGTTGTACAGATCACAAAAAGAAATACTATGATATTTACGAGAAATGGAATGAAATTAAAATTATGTTAATGTCAGAATTAGAGCAATGCCTTAACATGTATCTGAAGAAACTGAGGAAAATAATATAAAAAATATCTCAATCAGGATATGTGGTTTTCGGGCCGAGATTCGAAACTGAACAGGTAAATAAATTGTTGTAGAGTAATGTTTAGGTCCACATTCTTAATGAAACATGAGAGAAATATTACAGAATTTCGATTTAACTGATAACAATAACAAATCTAAAAGTTGTTGACGATGGTGATGACTCATTTTAATAAAACTTTTCTTGAATATTATCCATCGTCCAGTAAAATATAAAACGTAAAACAATAAAGTTAAAGGAAATATATACATATGATGTATTATAAAGACAATAATAATCACATTTTAAAACTAACCTATGTTGTAGATGAACAGACTCCTATAAGTTTGAGTATAAGAAACAGACAAACAGAGAGACAGACAGAAATCTCTTAAATCACCTATGTAACGTAAATTATTTTACGTAACTGAGATAAATGTGTGCATGTACGAATACACATTTTGAAGATGCACTACTACAGTCTCATTAATATGAGACTTATGCTTTGAAGAACACCCCTCCGGCATTAAAAAACAATAAAAACTAACAATAATAACAATAACAAAAAACTCAGCAATGAAATATTCAACATTTTCTCTTCGTGAAACAAGAAAAAATTCCGTTCAACGTTGACTATGGCATCAAAAATGAATGAATATTTCTTGTACTGACAAATTTGACAGAAACGACGCAAGTCCTCAGACGCAGATTCATTTCTGACCCAACACTCAATGAATATGAAGCACTGGTGGAACTATTGACAGAATAAAATGTAAAATTCCGTCCCAGTTCCATAACAAATCGTGTACGAGATGTCCTTTGATTTAACCAAAGCTTCAGGGAGCAGGTGGGATAAAATTTCGACTCCTAATAACACGACCTATAATTAACTCTGTAGCTAAAACAGTTTACATTCATCAGTCAAGTCCAATCCAGCAGCAGAATGACTGGTGGGCTATCAGGTAAGGGAACTGGTGAGATTCCGTCTTCATTCCGTTCCGCTTCTAGCCGGGGTTGTCCAGTCGGAAAGACTCCAGGGGGTCATTTGTCTGTGCACTGAAGCAGCAGAATTTGACAGCATTTCGCATGGGAACATCCACAGCCGCTCCCCCCAATTCCTTCCGTATCCCCACCCTCTCGCTCCGCACTTTATAACGTCTGCTTCTTAGTTCCTGACCCATCATCGCTTCATTCACATTCTTACGCGACCCGGGGTTCGATTGGATGATGATTACGAGCGTTCCCTGTTTCAGCAGCAGCTCACCTTAACCCCCCCCCCCCCCACCCCCACAAAATAACAGCGTGGACTTTGTAACAAACAATACTGTTATTGTTACGATTCTCAACTCCTCATTGTTACCAATCCTGTTTCGTGTTCCGGAGGACCGATGTTCGATTATCGACCCAGAGGACGGCCCGCCTGAGTCAAATTGTTGTTTATTCAGCACCTCCAGTCGCTTGTAACACAGTATGGATGTATTAACCCTTAGAAACTGAAGAGAGAGAACAAGAGAGAGAAAGTAGAGAAAGAGAATAAAAGCAAAGAGAAAATCTGGAGGGATGGAAGTGAGAGGGAATTTCTGGGGGCGGAGGGAGAGAGAGATCGTTTTATAGTCAAGGTTGTGTTTTCTTTGCGGTACGGACTGAATTCTTGAATATTGTTTAGAAGCGCTTCTGCTACAAATATAAATTCCTCTTATGTTTGCCGGACCGCTGGCTAGTAGTGAGTGCGCATCCGGAGGGTCGTGCAATCGACCATCTCGACACATGTTTTCCTCTGTCTTCAAGCAAATGCTGAGATGGTTCCCAAGTTCTAAGTTGCCACTGCATGCTTCTCATGCATCCCTCCCGATTTAAATTCATCAAATTTATTTTTTTTATTTAGTGTTCTGTCTGACGACAGGTCCATATGAACAGAATCCTTCCATCCTTTTCTCGGACTGGGACCTGTTCATATACGTTCTTGGCAGATGATCCAGAAGTGGTTTGCCATTGCCTTCTTCTGTGTGTGAATGGAGTAATTGTTGGGATGCCACAGAGAAACCGGGGAAGCCCCCGGATTCTGCTACAAAAAGGACGAGCGGGCATTGCCTGGAAACCTTCGTAGCTCTCAAAACAACTTTATGATCCCCCCCCCATTTATAACAGTAGTGCCTACAGCTACCTCCCCCCACTTTCTCTTCTCTCTCTCTCTCTCTTATGCTACAAATGGATAATAACAGCAGATGACCTCTTTAAAGGACGGCGTCGCTCGTAATATCAAACGGTTTTCCACATAACGAAATAGGTATTAATACTAATAAAGGTGTAAGTAGAATAATCGCTGTGGCACCAAGTCACTAAGCGATAAGCAATCTACAACAAGATGGGGAGCGGTCCAAAACAAGCGCGCGAGAACTCCCTCGTGTTCTGCTAACGGCCCTAGTTTCAATGTCCATTCCCACCCCCACAGACAATCGCAGCTCGCCGTATCGCGTAATGAATCCCGTAGGTTGGAAACTAAAGATATATTACCCACACGAAAAACACTCCCACCGGCATCATTTCCATTATGGAACACGCCTTCAAAATAAATCTCTTTCACACACACCTGAATTAGGCCAGCCATTTAAAAGCTTTGCTTTATTTTGTCGAAATATTGTATTCTGATTTTTAAAAAGGACCAAATTTCTGTGTTATCGTATTTCCTCGATTTTAAGACACTTATTTCACATAATAAAATGTATAAAATCGCGGCGCGTCTTACATTTGATATCTAAAAATAAATTGTGTCTCTTTTTTCCTTCTTAAAAAACCTGTCACTAAATGACGTCTTAAAATCTAGAAAATACGGTACCAACTATAATACAGAACGAATTAAATTAACCTCTTCCAGTTTATAAGCGATCAGAACGTAGAACAATGTCAAATGTCTCTTACTGTCATCACTTTAAAACGTAAGTTACAGAGGGCAACAAACTAACAAAAAAAGGTGAACGAGTGTAACACGAACATAACTCATTAACTGATTAAGGGCTTGTACTTTCACATACGCTATACATCACAAACATTCATCAATGCTCTCTGAGATACTGCTCGATAAGGCCTCTTAGTCTGGGTGAATAACACTTTTCGAGTGTTAACAACAAAGGTGAGACTAACGTCTCAGACAAATAGTTAGCACTCATTGTCCTCCGTCTAAACATGTAAAATTATATTTTTATATGGGTGTTATAAATCGTCAACATTTTATGCACGGGAGAGGTGATACAGGAAGATTCTGATGCAGAAACGCATTTGAATTCAAAATGACACGGCACACCGGTTGAGGAACACAGCACTGGATAACTCTGTTTACAACATCCAAGAAATGTTCTCCGATATGAAGTTCGTGGCTTGACTACGAAACACACAGGAAATGTGTGTTTATCTCGCAGTACATTACGCGGAAATGTTACCGATGTGCAGCTCCGGGTAAAACCTCGTGTACTATATTGCAATTCGTGTTCCTCTCAGCGGTTAACAAACAACCTTACTGTGCCTGCCATACATTCATAACTTACTTACAGAAGAAACATACACTATTTTCACGACAAAATGTACAGAATTACATTAGGTATTATCATTTGCAACAAAGCCACAAATACATAAAAATTCTAAAGATGACTGACCTACAGGATTTTGCGACGTGAGGCCTTGTAGAAATTCACCGACGTTTCAGGGGTCCTTACTACCTCCATCACCAGGGCGATGACAAATTAATGACAGCAGTAAACACCTCTGAAACGTCGGTCAAACATACATATTTATACCCGTTAGATTTAATGCTGCACAACTTATTCAGTAGATAAATCGTCGTTAAACAGAATAAGAAACAAAAACAAAGGTCAGTGTCTGTGGCCTAACCGGTGTTTTGAGATCCCCATAAAGCATTTGTTAATCCGTTAGGAAAGACAAAGCGATTGTTACATCCGGTCGTATAGCTATACGCTCATTAAGGTTTCCTAATTACATACGCCCTGCCCTTAAACTTCCCTTAATGAGCGACTAGAACATTAATGAATAAAATAAAAGCCAGGCACTACGACAGCCAAATGACTGTGTGTAATTCGACCCAGTTACAAGCCGAACATTACAGTAGCCGGGACTGACTCTGTGGTACAGGCAGTTGACACGTATTCACTGGGTCAAAAAGTCCAGCTAACATTTCGAAAGACAAAACAGACTTCGGTCTTAATTTCGTGGTTCACTGGTACCTCAGATCCAATGAGATCAAACGTATCATTTGCCAGTTCCAACAAACCAAGCGCTGTTAGCCAGACAGTTGAGGCTTACGCTCGCTGCTGGCGCTAGGTTCGCTGAATCTGGCTAATTTCATTTTACCTGATCGGCCCTGCCGTATTCCAGTAAATGGAGTATCAATGAACAGCGAAAGTGATGCAGAAGATTTCTTTTTCGTTTTTAAAAGTGTTAGCCAGGCTAAATATAAACGCCCCGCCCCTGAATATTAGTTGAAGTAATTTAAGAATATCAATTATGGAGTTTTATATGCATTTTGTCCATCGTCCGGACACTAACTTTTCTGTTGTCAGCCGCGTATCCTCATGTCATTTTATTCGTTTAACAACTTTTAATTTGAAAGTTAATTATAAGTAGTCTATTTAATAATTACTATTCACACAACTTCAAGTTGCAAGACCATACTGACGAAGCTCAATTACGTATCTTACATACAGCTGATACAGATACCACCAAAAATGTGTAAAAGGATGAGTGCCTAATGCCCTAATGTTGTTAATGTTCACAAACCGGTTTAATTCTAAAGTTTTAACATTTTGTTTAATATGTTCGTTCCAGGGCGATGACAAATTAATGACAGCAGTAAACACCTCTGAAACGTCGGTCAAACATACATATTTATACCCGTTAGATTTAATGCTGCACAACTTATTCAGTAGATAAATCGTCGTTAAACAGAATAAGAAACAAAAACAAAGGTCAGTGTCTGTGGCCTAACCGGTGTTTTGAGATCCCCATAAAGCATTTGTTAATCCGTTAGGAAAGACAAAGCGATTGTTACATCCGGTCGTATAGCTATACGCTCATTAAGGTTTCCTAATTACATACGCCCTGCCCTTAAACTTCCCTTAATGAGCGACTAGAACATTAATGAATAAAATAAAAGCCAGGCACTACGACAGCCAAATGACTGTGTGTAATTCGACCCAGTTACAAGCCGAACATTACAGTAGCCGGGACTGACTCTGTGGTACAGGCAGTTGACACGTATTCACTGGGTCAAAAAGTCCAGCTAACATTTCGAAAGACAAAACAGACTTCGGTCTTAATTTCGTGGTTCACTGGTACCTCAGATCCAATGAGATCAAACGTATCATTTGCCAGTTCCAACAAACCAAGCGCTGTTAGCCAGACAGTTGAGGCTTACGCTCGCTGCTGGCGCTAGGTTCGCTGAATCTGGCTAATTTCATTTTACCTGATCGGCCCTGCCGTATTCCAGTAAATGGAGTATCAATGAACAGCGAAAGTGATGCAGAAGATTTCTTTTTCGTTTTTAAAAGTGTTAGCCAGGCTAAATATAAACGCCCCGCCCCTGAATATTAGTTGAAGTAATTTAAGAATATCAATTATGGAGTTTTATATGCATTTTGTCCATCGTCCGGACACTAACTTTTCTGTTGTCAGCCGCGTATCCTCATGTCATTTTATTCGTTTAACAACTTTTAATTTGAAAGTTAATTATAAGTAGTCTATTTAATAATTACTATTCACACAACTTCAAGTTGCAAGACCATACTGACGAAGCTCAATTACGTATCTTACATACAGCTGATACAGATACCACCAAAAATGTGTAAAAGGATGAGTGCCTAATGCCCTAATGTTGTTAATGTTCACAAACCGGTTTAATTCTAAAGTTTTAACATTTTGTTTAATATGTTCGTTAAGCCATACATGCTTGGGCTATACACCGATAAATTATGTTTCATAGTTTACGTCCTTTTAACATCCTGCTATGTAAATAATTTCTCATCAACTTTATTAAATTTTTCATCTCGACATCAGGATAGGCCTATATTGACCTATAACTCTACTCGGTTTTGAAACATTGTTTCATATTCCATAACAGCAAACAGAAGTTTAAAAAGGTATATTAATTAAATTAAGGTCTTATGCTATCAGCTCATCCAACTAATTCTTTGTTATTTAATGATTGCTGAAAAGTTATACGATATGGTAACTGCGAATAATAAAGGAATTGGCCGTGGCATGTTTAAGGCACTATATTAACAGTTACCAATAGTTACTGAAGAAATTTGGGAAAACTTCCCTCCGTTATAGAACCCAACGTTTCAGGTTCTCACGGGGACGAATATTAAGATGGCTGTCTTCTGGGTTTTTACAGACACATCGCACTGCAACGCAAAAGACAGACATCGTTATTACCGTTTAAAAAACACAGCGCCAGATTCTACTCTGAGCCGGCTTAAACCAGTCAGGACTGGGGCGAATGCTGTTGCTGTCAGATAGTGTCTCCCGAGTGGCTTATTCCCTTGAGGTTTATCAATAAGGTTATTACAAAGACCTCTACAAATATAATTCCACCTTTGTGCAATATGTCCTACCGGTCTTATCATACCTGATTTAATTATGATGATCAGAAAAGTGAACGTAAATTATAAAATTCTTCATAACGCAATAATCTGATTTTCCCTGTAATTCTTCCTTCCGAAGTACAAATATCTTCGTATTTTTTTTCCAAATACCCTCAGTCCATATTCGTTAAAGTTCTGCAGCCACACAAAGCAATCGAATCAGAAATTTGAATTTTAAATTATATTCACACGTATCCCTACTTTCTAATATTATGTGCATTCCATTTCTTATTTCTTCTTTTTCCGTCTTCATATTGCGAAGTTCAATGACAAGTTAATACTGTACTCATCAAAGCACAAACAAAATATTTTAATTAATAATAAAAATAATTGTAACACGTATTAAAAGCAAAATATATTTCAGAAATAGCTGCTGCACTATGTACCTCAGGGGCAAGGTCTGTCTCAGGTATATAGAAGTAAATACCCTATAAAATGGTGAATAGGTGGAAAAAAAATAATAATAATAATAATCGACTAATTTACTTTAACTTGATAATTCCTGCAACGAATTCACAAGTACATACAAAACGAAGCTACCGATAAATATTCATGGCACAACGATGCAAGTACAGCTTCCGGTCGCTGAGGACTAATTCCATTCGAGCATAACCTCGTTTTCACCGTCATTCCAGGTATGAATGAGGTTACTTCTATTGGTAACTCAGAACTCTGGATGAATTGCTCAATTTCAGACTTTCTAAAAACGTTCCAGCTTCAAAATTTATCAAGTACCAGTAAATAAGTGCTCTAATTTCAATGGTTCAAGTTTTCATGAACCTTATTTTAAAACATCTACATCTCCCTGTAACCTGCGTTATAATACAACTTTAGAAATGCTAAGTTACAAGCTGATGACAGGAGTTCGACTTCCGCCTGGGCAGTTTTTTCTTCTTCGTCACAACGTTCAGACCGATTCTGGGGCCCACCCAGCCTCCTATACAATGACTGCAGGGGTTTTCACCTGGGGAGTAAAGCAGCCGAGGCGTGAAGCTAACCATTCACCTCCATCAAGTTCCGAGGTTCAAAAATTCATGGATCAGTATTTCTGTTCCCCCCGCCCACCTGCATCGCGCGTCTATTAGTTAATCACCTGCGATAACTTTGTTTTATCATGATTCCATATGATTAATCTTTAGCATATTTAACGACGCTGTTTCAACTGCAGGAGTTATTCGGGGACGAATGATACGGAAACTGAAATGTGAGCATTAAAACATCTGAAGTAGACGGCGTTGGCTTATTTAAATACATTATTCGATAATTACCTGTCAAGATTAAGAACAAATTGTAAGGACTTTGGTCAGTGCACCTTAAACTGGGCCCAAATTTGAATCGGACATATCCCCGGATTCATTACCCTACAACAACGTAATCAGTGAGCACTGAAGTATTGCAGTTACTAGTGGTAGTCCATAAAACTGGGCTTTATGACACGTCAATTGAAATTAGTAGATACTGACGTATGTTAGGTACAAGTAGACGATCGTAACTGAAGTAAAAATAGGCGATCGTGACGTATGTTATGCAGAAGTAGGCGGTCCTAACTTCCATTAGTGAAAGTAAGCGATCTTAACTTACTTAAATTGGAATTAGGCGGTTGTTACAGACCGACATGTGACTTGTGCCTATATTTTTATCTGTAAGCTTTTACTCCTTTGTCAATTACAGAAACAGTAACTCCTATAGTAAGGTAGAAGCCAGGGTAGACATGTAATAAAAGCTTTATTATACAGAGATAAATACGGGTTTAAGGTCATTTACAAAAGATAGGCCTCATATCGAAGAATTTGCTGTGGGATCAGAAAATACAAATCAGAAGGACCACCGAAGAAGAAGCCATTGCACAAATTTCTAGGTGTGATTAGAAAATACAAATCAGAAGGACCACTGAAGAAGAAGCCATTGCACAAATTTCTATGTGCTGTTCAATCTATTGTTTGTAGTGACTGAGGAAGATGCAAATCATTTATAATATTTGTTATGAACCCAAATATTTTCAACTCTCAGGTCATCGTCAAGAAATTCACATACTGTCCGTAAACTAAAATCCATTCTCATATCTCCTTAATTTGGTCACTTATAATATTTCGTAAAAAGTACAAATTACGAAACTTCGCCTTTATAAAAATGTCTCCATTTTCTTGATACTTCTTCCGTCTGAAGTCCAAATATTCATCTCAGCACATTGTTCTCAAACACGCTTAGATGTGAAAACGCTTTTGCGAAATGTGTAAATATAACAGGACGGAATGTTTAACAACAGGAGTTAAGACGAATGTCCTGACAAAAGCAGAGATGTCTGATGGAAAGATGGCTCTTCCTTTGCTCCACAAAGTCTTCTATAATTGGAGATGTCTGCGAGAGGACCATACATAAATCAGTCTTGGCTTAAATTGTTTTTACGAATACATTCCTCCAAAGCCACGAAACTGGATAGCTACAGGCAAAGGGGTGCATCTCTCCTTTATATTTATTCAGAGTAAGCCTGAATACTAAAGCTAAGCTTTCGGAACATTTTCTTTATGTGTGACGACTTTACGTTATTTCAACTGCTTTGAATCAAAAGTCTTTTTGTCATAAACGTAAATACATTTTATATAAAATAACATATATTAATAATACATGCCCTGTAATTGCACAGATAGTCATTTGGCGGCTTTTTACCACGGAGACTCTGCTTCAATCCTAGGAGAGTCCTCGTGGGATTTACAGTGGACAAAACAGGCGATGAGTTATGAGTTACTCTAGTTATTCGGGCTTCCGCTTTAATAATTAATAATCATTATAATGATTTCTTAAATACCCCATACTAGGTTACCATGGTGATTGAGATATGTAATAAGCTTTAAAAACACGCACACTATCAGGACACGAGTCCTTAGCTAGACTACAACATACAACCCGACACATGGCTTACAAAATAAAATAACTGAAAGTATTTAAGTTACACGAGGTAGCCAGAACAGCTTACAGCGCGATTAATACAATATATGTAAATCTGTAAATACCGGAAAACCTTTTAAACTATACAAGACTTGAGGTTTTCACGATGGTGCAGATAACGATGCTGTTTTTCTGGGTTTGGGCGTCATGCGGACTCGTCAGTATATGCCAACGTTTCGAAACACATACTGTCTCCATCTTCAGGACTAAAGTGGTAATGCTTCAAAGCGGAGGATTTGATATAGTGTTAGAAAAAGGAAAGGCTGAAGGAGTGGTCCAATCAGGGACGAAGTTATCTAATTTCAATTAAATACGGCGTCGAAACCCATAAGAATATCGTAAGCTTTTAAACCGATCTAAAATTTGGTATTAAGGTATTACAGACGATTAAAAACCAATGATTTAAAACGTCTTATATGCTAGCTCAAAATTGAAACAACTCTTAAGATGGGAATAATACAGCTACAATTATAGAAACTGAGAGTTTCAAATCAATTGATATATTATTTTATCATGCAAATTTTCCTAAACGCTGGAAAATCAAAATTCGAAATTATTTTAAATAATAATAATTATAATTAATGCACACAAGCCATATATGAAATAAATTGATATCAGCACCGTAGAAAGAATCTATTATGCTGTGCGAATTTTCAGTACATAAAATCCACGTGAAGATCTCGCTTAAGAGACCGTGGAAAATATTAAAACCGATATTTCCGAAACAGAGCCTGAAAAAGAAAAAATGTGTTTTAATCAGACTGGATCGGTTCTGTAACAAGGATGGTCAACATATCGATAAACATTCTGCTTACACTGAAACAGGTTAGTTTTTTGTCGGCTAAATGGCTACGAACTGCTGGCTAAAACTCTGTATCATGACCCCTGATGATAGAGGTGGAGATGGTCTCCGAAACAACGAGTGTTTGTCCACAACTAACAAGCCTTTTGCCCGAGAATATCTTATCGAGTTATTCAGTTAGTTGTCAGTTATTGAGGAGTGGTATATTTTATTCACTACAGCCTTTCTATACATCATATTTGAATTGTTTAAAAAATGGCATTGCCACAACAATTCAATTTCAGGAATAAAATAATAGATGTGCGGCTTCTTTAATGACTTATTACTTCAACATGTTATTTCCACACTGCAATTTATTTTTGTATCTATTTAGTAATGGTAAAAACTCTGATTTAAAAGAATGACATGTAATTTGACGTTATAATAAGTTTTATTATAAAAGGGATATTGAGCTAATGGTAACATTGCAATTACAATCATTACTCGGTATAACAATTACAATCATGGGGTTAGTACAATTATTTCAGAACATGATACTATTCACATTTAAACATTTAAATACGCTATGAAATGACTGAATGTTAACTGAAACTAAACATACTGTAACAGTCATAGTCAGGCTTGCTCAATGCATTTTCAGATTTTAATACTGTACACCGCATATTCACAGGAATATATTTATCCGCCTCATTCAATATTTAATCAAATTCTTATCCCGTCTCTAGGTTAAACCGACAAATAGGTGTCACAAGAAGAAGTATTTAACTTCCTTCTACTCGTGAACAAATCACTTGGAAGATCTAATTGTAGATGGGCGTCAAACTTTGCCAAGTTTACCATGTTAGCCCGGCTAACACCCCAGCCTTATAACTCCCGGATATCCACTATAAAGCTATTCTTTTGTTCATGTCCGTGATAACATAAATTAAATTATAAAACGCTGAAAACTGTCGGATTATATTAAGACAAGGCAAATCGGTTATCTTATCTCCGGTATAAGACAATGAATGATAGGGAAGACAGGTTTAAAGGAATATATCGTGTATAGCATACAAAGTTCTGAAATAAAACTTAAAGAAAACTGGTCTTAAGATGTGAACTAGACCGAATTTCCTCAAGACAGAATTTAATGGTTTGTATTTGTAAATAAGGAGTTAAATCTCCATTACAGCTGAGGCATTCTTGAGACCTTAAGTACCTATAAATTGCTTAATAAAGAATCTTTATTATGAAGTTGGTAAAAAATTTATTACTGTTTGCGTTGTTTTGTTTACAAAAAACATCTTTTGGTAATTTTTCCTTTTTCGCATTATATTTGCCAAGGAAAATAAAGATTTTTGGATTTCACATCGAAATGGGAGGGAGAAGGTTTCTGATACCTTAGCTTCAAATACCGATCTTATTTTGCGAACAACTTCAGAAGAATATGTTTTCTTGTCCTTAAAAGAGTGTCAACTGTAGAAAAACAGAAGAAAAGTGACAGTACGAAATTGGACCATAAGAAAGAAACACCTAGAAAGTAATCTGGCCCGATGGGCCAGCGTATACATGCACGTATGTTCCGGAGACCGTCTCATAAAGACATTTATCATTGTGAAAAGGTATGACAAATAACAGGCACAAAATACGTTCACGTTTCCGCGCCATAAAGTATATTCAGCGACATGAATTTCACTGGGAATCAGGTTGAAACATTCCGAGCATTCTGATTCAACAAATTCGTAAAAATATAAGAACAATATCTAACATGCACTTGTGACTAAATTTAACAGTGACAATGTGTACATTGAGAATGTTTCAGACGAAGTTCTGCACTTCAGAATAAATAAGTAACAGACAAATGGAGAACATTACATAAAAAAGATGAGACGCTGTGGCAAAATTCACAAATAAAGTTAACATGGCTGTCCGCTGTGATGTTGCATTGTGTAGTCTGTTAGATATTAACCGACGTTTCAGGGGCACTTAATGCATCCATCTTCAGAGTGATGAAGAAGGCAGAACGTTCGTTAATATCTAACCGACTACACGGCGTAACATCTGAGAAGGCAGGCATCTTCATATTTGTAGCCGTGAGAAGCTGAAATCTTACATACATAAAAGATTTGAATAAAAATTTTATACTTGGATATTTTCGGGATTTATGAATTTTCGTAGGAGACTTTTGGCATGGATAAATAAAACAGGCCTGAACGTATTTCTATATCCATTCAAACTCATTACTTTACAAATATCACGGTAAGATATTTCTCATTACTTTAAATAAAATTACAATCATGGGGTTAGTACAATTATTTCAGAACATGATACTATTCACATTTAAACATTTAAATACGCTATGAAATGACTGAATGTTAACTGAAACTAAACATACTGTAACAGTCATAGTCAGGCTTGCTCAATGCATTTTCAGATTTTAATACTGTACACCGCATATTCACAGGAATATATTTATCCGCCTCATTCAATATTTAATCAAATTCTTATCCCGTCTCTAGGTTAAACCGACAAATAGGTGTCACAAGAAGAAGTATTTAACTTCCTTCTACTCGTGAACAAATCACTTGGAAGATCTAATTGTAGATGGGCGTCAAACTTTGCCAAGTTTACCATGTTAGCCCGGCTAACACCCCAGCCTTATAACTCCCGGATATCCACTATAAAGCTATTCTTTTGTTCATGTCCGTGATAACATAAATTAAATTATAAAACGCTGAAAACTGTCGGATTATATTAAGACAAGGCAAATCGGTTTTCTTATCTCCGGTATAAGACAATGAATGATAGGGAAGACAGGTTTAAAGAAATATATCGTGTATAGCATACAAAGTTCTGAAATAAAACTTAAAGAAAACTGGTCTTAAGATGTGAACTAGACCGAATTTCCTCAAGACAGAATTTAATGGTTTGTATTTGTAAATAAGGAGTTAAATCTCCATTACAGCTGAGGCATTCTTGAGACCTTAAGTACCTATAAATTGCTTAATAAAGAATCTTTATTATGAAGTTGGTAAAAAATTTATTACTGTTTGCGTTGTTTTGTTTACAAAAAACATCTTTTGGTAATTTTTCCTTTTTCGCATTATATTTGCCAAGGAAAATAAAGATTTTTGGATTTCACATCGAAATGGGAGGGAGAAGGTTTCTGATACCTTAGCTTCAAATACCGATCTTATTTTGCGAACAACTTCAGAAGAATATGTTTTCTTGTCCTTAAAAGAGTGTCAACTGTAGAAAAACAGAAGAAAAGTGACAGTACGAAATTGGACCATAAGAAAGAAACACCTAGAAAGTAATCTGGCCCGATGGGCCAGCGTATACATGCACGTATGTTCCGGAGACCGTCTCATAAAGACATTTATCATTGTGAAAAGGTATGACAAATAACAGGCACAAAATACGTTCACGTTTCCGCGCCATAAAGTATATTCAGCGACATGAATTTCACTGGGAATCAGGTTGAAACATTCCGAGCATTCTGATTCAACAAATTCGTAAAAATATAAGAACAATATCTAACATGCACTTGTGACTAAATTTAACAGTGACAATGTGTACACTGAGAATGTTTCAGACGAAGTTCTGCACTTCAGAATAAATAAGTAACAGACAAATGGAGAACATTACATAAAAAAGATGAGACGCTGTGGCAAAATTCACAAATAAAGTTAACATGGCTGTCCGCTGTGATGTTGCATTGTGTAGTCTGTTAGATATTAACCGATGTTCCAGGGGCACTTAATGCATCCATCTTCAGAGTGATGAAGAAGGCAGAACGTTCGTTAATATCTAACCGACTACACGGCGTAACATCTGAGAAGGCAGGCATCTTCATATTTGTAGCCGTGAGAAGCTGAAATCTTACATACATAAAAGATTTGAATAAAAATTTTATACTTGGATATTTTCGGGATTTATGAATTTTCGTAGGAGACTTTTGGCATGGATAAATAAAACAGGCCTGAACGTATTTCTATATCCATTCAAACTCATTACTTTACAAATATCACGGTAAGATATTTCTCATTACTTTAAATAAACAATACAAACGTTTCGGAGAAACAAACTGCTTCCATCTTCACGGCGTTACAACCCAGAACGCCAACATCGACGTGGCGGTAAATGTCATGGGAAATAAGAAACCTTACGAACTTCAGAAATGTTTTCTATCTGATGTGAAACATGTACCGAAATTAAAAATATCTCTCTTTACAGCAGCATAAAGTTTGCGGTTCATTACTAGAAACTAAGAACCAGAGAAATATTTAAAATAATACATGCGTTAGATTAAAGAATATTACAAGAACCAGGATGATTATCAGGTTAGCATTTAGAAGGCGAGGTCAGATCGTTACAGTTCAGTCAGAAAAGGTCAGAATGCCACTGTAAGGTGGTCAGATGGGAGATAGGGAACTTGGCAAGGTTGGAAAGCAGCGGAGTTTGCACTGAAAGTGCTTGCGAGCCAGTTTTAAAAGTACGGGGAAGAAATATTGCGGACAGTTGTACCAATTTAAGAAGCAGTAGGTGCTGTCTTTCCTTGTCAATTACGTGAACGTCAGTGAAACAACATAATTTATTTCACCATAATTATAGTGCATATTTAAATACAAAAACCCACTAATTAGAGATTAAGTACTTTCAAATAAGTAATCCACTAATTCGAACATTTTTTAAAATAATTTCTCAGTGTTTCATTTCCAGTCACAGTGACTGCGCTGTCTGAGGCGTGGACAATCGGATCATGGGTTTAAATCCCGTTCAAGGCATGGATGTTTGTTCTCGTCTTTCAGTGTTGTGCTGTCTTGTTTAGGCAGAGGCCTTGTGACTTGCTGATAACTCGTCCAAAGAGTCCTAAAAAACTTCCCATGTGTGAGAGCCACTGACTGTTTCATTGCGTATAAATCACTGAATATTAACATGTACAGACACTCATAAGCGTGTTCCTCATATTACCTTGAATAAGGCTACACACTGTGACAAAATAAAGTCATTTCGACCCTGAACACCGAAGTGTTATGTTCCTCCGAAACTCAAACATTTATCTAGAATTCCACATAGCGTCACTACTCAAAAGACCTGTGTCAATATCTTCACGGTCGTGAGAACCTAAAATCTGTCGTATATTTTCTTACTTTTACAAATAACCTAACAGTATATTTTGACGGAGTTAAAAAGTCCACATGTCCTTATTTAAGGGCGGCGGATGTCAAATATCCCACTTTGTTTATTGTATAACAAACTCAGCGTAAATGAAAACAATTTGTGTGACAAATTTAAGGAGTTTAATTTCAAACATTTTAATTAATACTGACATGCAAAATCAAGACGTATACAAATGGGTTAATAAATTAAGATGGCTGTCTTCTGGGAAGTTACGCCGTTTAGTCTAGTATATATTGACTGACGTTTCAGAGGCACTTACTGCCTCCTTTGTCACGGCTCTGAAAAGTTGGTAAATATCTACCAGTCTACAAGAAGACAGCCATATTAATACCTGTCGCCGCGAGAACATGAAATCTCACCGAGTTAATAAACTGTTAGTAAAAGTTAATATTCATTTTAAATTTAATTGTATAGCCTAAAGGTAAGAGACTACTAAGACCTAGGTGTAGATCGGAGGATAATATTGTAACAGATCTTAGGAAAATCGAATTTGGGGGGGTTGGATTTGATACATCTGGTTCAGGATATGGACCGAAGACGGTCTCTTATAAACACGGTAATAAACCTTTGGGTTCCAAAAAAGATAAGAAATTTCACTGCCTCTGCTTATAATTCCTCAAGAATTACTTTTCTCCAAGGAGTCACGCAGTATTTTCAGTTTCCAGTTTCAGGGCAATTTGTTAGGCCAGCAATTAAAAGTCACCTACTTTATGCAAGTACGGTCAATAGTCGATTGTATCTATCGACTTTTAGTGTTACATATAAAAGCTTTATAATGGATGAACATTAATTACGTAGACTATAACAATTTTATTCATGTATAAAAACTTTAATTAAAGCTATACATAACAATAACTTTTAATCAAATTTAATGTAAAGTCTGGTAAAAGTCGAGGCAAGGCAGCCTTACAACCACACAGTACACCGTTGGAACTTTTATAAGCAGCATATTTCACAGGGATATGCAAAAACTTCACTTTGACAAACATTTTTTCTTACTTGTTCTTAGATTTTCGCAGCTGGAGTTCAATGTATATACCCATGAAAAAAAGATGTAACACACTACGTTCAAAATGTATTTAAGAACATGGCTGGTATGTAACTTTTTGCCCGCAAATCCGCTATATGTTATGAGTCAGGCCACTTTTGAAATGGCCTTATTCCAGGAATAAAGCCTTTTCAAAAGCGATGCAAGATGAATATTTGTGGCCCTCATTATTAGGACGGTGATGATGGAGGCAGCAAACACCTCTGAAACGTCGGTGAACTACAAGACTACAGCGCTACAACCCAGAAGACAACCATCTTCGTACTCATAGCTGTGAAAACCTCAAATCCTTTTTAGTAGCCCTGCTTCAGTTCATGCAGAATGATGTACATGTGTGCAGAAGACAAAGGTGTTCTTAATTAATTTTCGCCTCAAACTGAATAAGGCCCTTTTAAAAATGAAAGATTCATATTAGTCCGTTCAGAAATGTCTCTTTCTCTGTACCCAGTGTAAAGGTTCAACGAAATAATGTATTAATGATTGTAACAAAACACTATAATCATGCTTAACTAATTACCAAGCCATGCAGACTTATGGTGGAATTATTAACCTTGGCACTATAAAGAAGTGGTTAGCTTCTCGCTTCGGCCGCTTTAACCACAGAGAAATAACCTCGATGCCTTTTGGATACGAGGTTAGATGTGCTCCAAAATCGGTTTGAAAATTGTGGAAAAGAGAAAAGTGACGGATCTTCATGTACGCGTGGAGAAATTTCATATTTTAGTGTTGCAAGAAGTAGGCCAATAGTGTTCCTGTTTCAAATGTGGGAGTCACTTGCCACTGACTCTGATACTTGACCAGAGGCCGTGTCTCATGACTAAATCATCCAGGTAAATGTTGTGTTACTCCCTTAAAGCAGGCTCTAATGCATATCCTAATTCATAAATTTTAATAGTCCTCAACATCGGTATGCATTTGATAAACTGTTTTTAAATAAATTAAGAACATAACGTTGACCATTACCGGTAATAAAAGAAACTTAATGAGTTTATTGAAAAAAATGGAAGATATTTGTTTGAAACATATTGAGTAATGTATGATTTGAGGTTTTCGCGGCGGTGAGTATGAAGATTTCTGTCTTCTGGGTTGTTGCGCTGTGTAGTCTGGTCGATGTTAACCAACGTTTCAGAGGTCATACTGCCTCCGTCATCAGGGCGGTGAGTATGAAGATTTCTGTCTTCTGGGTTGTTGCGCTGTGTAGTCTGGTCGATGTTAACCAACGTTTCCGAAAGCAGTAGACAGAAATTTTCATATTGAGTCATGTTTAAGATAAATTGTATGTAAAATATAAATTCTATCGAAACATCAGAAAATTCCTGCAAACATAATACGTCTGTGTAACACAAAACACTCGTGCATTAGCCTTTATATTTTTGAAGTTTAATATTCCGATGTGAACACTGTAAGAGATGACGAAGCATTTAATGATAAAGTCAGATTTTATCCTCTGAAAGCCTGTTATGTCAGCCACTGAATTAACGAATGCTCCGATACACCGTGTCCCTTGTGATTAATCGTGTTTCTAAATAAACAATGTTGAATAATAGTAGTACCATATCTGTGACAGAATGAGGGCGGGGGAGAATGGAAAGAGAATAAACGAGAGAGATGCATAAACCATGCCAAGCGTGGCCACCACTTCGGCGAGTGAGAGGGGTGATGTCTGACGGGGTAGAACAGCGGGGTAAAACTTGAAGCCCGCGGGCCACATCCGGCGCGACACCACTAGTAAACAGTCCTACGAAATCATTTATTAATTTGTTACTAGTTAATAAAAGTTCATATATTTTCGTTGTTCCGAAAGATTACAAAGAAATCGTGATTCTTATTTCGTCTGCTACTTTACGCACAAGTTTCACAGGTGCTACCGACCAAAATCCTGCCGTAAAATGCACGTTTTCGTGGTAAATTTATATCACATACAAGCTGTTACAGAAGCAAATTTAAAGTAATACGTAACTGTGCAGCATTATTATACATTTAAATATCATTTATATTTGACAATACACAATAATATAAAAATGTAAGATTTGAGGTTTTCACAGCGGTGAGTCTTGATTATAAAGTTGGCTATTTTCTGGGTTGTTGCGCCGTGTAGTCCGCAGAAGTTTACCGACGTCCAATGGCTGCTTGCTGCTTCAAACGTCAAGACAATAATCTCTTATTTACAATGATAATTTGTAATTTATGAATAAATATTTTTAAAGATAATAAATGTCTGAATAACTATAGTTCATTTAAAATTATTCATTGTCAGGACTTTTCTCCATCGTCTCTTCTTTAAAACCACGACGTTTCGGAGGCTGGTTCTGTCCTGTGACAGAGACTAGCTCTATCTAAGGGACCCAATAGAGTAGATACCTTTAACCTGAAGACGGAGCCTCGATTTTAAAGAACAGACGATGGAGAAAAGTCCTGACAATGAATAATTTTAAGTGTAAACTACCGTTGTCAAAATTCTTTAGAACTGAACTATAGTTCATTATAACGAAAAATAACTATTAGTTTTCAAAAATAGTGCCAGAAGGGGCTTCCTGGTCCCTGGGTCCAACGGAAAAACAATTTTTCTTCCGAGGGAGGTTAACATTTGGACCACCCTGATGCATAGGATGTTTTCCAGAATCACTTAACGACGAGCCATGCACATCACGTTTAATGTTGCCAGCTACCGACCACCCACAGTCCAATTTTTTCCAGCACACTAATCAGGCCATCTACAGCTCAAGTCCATCACTCACACAAACTCTCTCTCTCCCCCCCTCTCTTGACGGGCGCTATCGAAAGCTATCACAAAACACTAATCACCACGAACACTGTTTTTGGGGACTGTCGAATATTGATTTCTCTCTAGGTTGTTAATATGTTGCTGTATGCCAATATGTTTTGTGGATCTGTCAGTTCCAACTGTATTCTTGTACAGATACGTTAATTGACAATTGGATTCCCACCCCCCGCACACACACCTCTCATTCATATAGGACTCTTTTTGGTGAGCAAATTTAATGCTGCGCAGGTACAATGAAAATATACAGGTTAAGACTTTGACACTTTTATTAATGACTCAACAAAAAAGTGGAAATGTATATATAATCCATGGGACAAACAAATATTTTCCAAATGCTTTCCTTATAATGTTGTCTACTCCATTGGTGCTGATGGTTATTGCAAATACAAGCATGTTATTTTAGATACATATGTACTGTATAAATAATCAAAACTCACACGTCACAAAAGATTACTTTTCCTGGTAACTACTCACAATACAGATACATTTTTAGAACAAATATGTTTCAAAACATTTGAATTCCTTAAAATAAATTTTGTATGATTAAGCATTATTATGAAAATATATAAAGTTGTATCTCATCTTCATCCGAAATATTACGATATATATACTGCTTAGAAGTATGAGTGTCTGTTAATTTCGAGTATCGCTACTATTAAGCAGCTTTTAAAAGTACTTTTAAAATCGATTAACTTACAAAGAAATAAATTACGCAAGAAATAATTCAACGTTGACGTCGATCTTTGTCTCCTGGGTTGTAACGCCGTGTGGACTTGTACATAGATACAAACGTTTCGGAGGAACAAGTTATCACCATCTTCAAGGACAGAGATGGAGACAATATGTTTATCAAACACGTTGATTTGCATCTAAGTTCTCACGGTCTTATGACCAAGAGAATCAAAATTCATGATGTGCACCGTGAGAACCTCAAACCACATAATCACCGTTGAATTTCAACGCGCCGAAATATAAAAAAACAACTGCTAAGTTTCCCATTCGTAGCGACAACAATTACTGTATATAATTATGGTATTAAACATTGAAAAACTTTGAATTTATTGTTTCGTAAAATTTTCAGCGTAAACACCGATTATTTATTTCAACAGAATCAACCAGTTATTCCTTATAATGGTAAAGTTTTGTATTATTATATATTATTTAGATGAGCTTCGTCTTCTAAAGGATAACTTTTGTTTCATGTGGTTAGTACGTCTTGACGTTCCGTTCATCCTGTCTTGACATTCTCCTAAAAAGTTT
Source organism: Zootermopsis nevadensis (assembly GCF_000696155.1). Next base: position 570,728 of record NW_019059752.1, read on the forward strand.
GTCTGCAAATGTCTTCAGGTTGTGGACTCCTGTAATATATAGTAATTTATTGTATCTTATTAATCAATCGCGTTTAAGACAGGATTAAAATTTTTAAAACAGAGCTAAAATTAAGTGGTGGAAACAGAAAATAACTCGTAAGACTTGAGGTTCTCACAGCGCAATAACCCAGAAGACGGATATATTCAGAAAATAACTCTTTTCACGAATGATACTTATTCACAGATAAAATATTATTTTCAAATTTAACGGATTTTGTAAGTTCAGTGAAACAGAGTATGAGCGAAAATTAGCGTAAAAAATATACTTTCAGTGCTCTTCAGCGGATATTTAAGTGCTAATCAGAGAAGTTCAAGAAAAAATAAATATTTAAAATATCAGCAGCAAAACTCAAGACGGCTATAAGAATTGGTTAAAACAAATTTAGGTAATAAATACAAACAAGAGAACAAAAGTAGTCAGGCGAATACAAAACCACTGGGGAGAGAAGACACTCGAGAAAAACACCGAGAAACCAATTAAATCAAGAAGAGTTTAGGCATATTAAGTTATTCGTAAAATTAAACATTTTCCTATGATGATGCCTTACCATATTTTTAAAACAAAATCTACAAATTTACGGTCTATTACAGCATTAATAGAAATGTAATATTACACGGAAATTAAAGGACTGCTGTTAGAAGTAGCTTTATCCCTAGTGCTTAATTAAGCGCCACACGTATGGGGACTCAGTGATATGGCTCCATGAATCCTTAACTTCGGCTTTATATAGAGGTGAGTGGTTGGCTTCACGCACTGCCCGTTATCGCCCCTGAGGGAAGAACCCGGTACTCATTTTACAGAAGACTAGATGGACCACAGAACAGGTCTCAACGCTGTGGAGAAGATACAGGTCTTTTCCTACTGGGAATCAAATTCTGGTCCTCCAACACTTAACCTTCTCACTATACCGACAGCTCTTTGTTACTTCTCTCAGCATTGAAGCTGGTAATTGATTTACTTCTGTAACACAACAGACATGCCTATTCAGCGTGCTTCAAAAAGATGTATACCCACCACGATACGGAATACTAACCACATCAGTTGCTCACAGATGTCAGCTGTGACACGAAGCTGGTCATTCTGAACAGCTACACCAGATTAGCTGAGTCACTAAGTGAAGTGCTGAGGTATGTAATGGTTTGGTTTATTAAAATGTCTTTATTTAATTAATTATATATATATATAGAGAGAGAGAGAGAGAGAGAGAGAGAGAGTGGGGATAGGTGCTTTAATAACCTCAAAGACCATTCAAAGCCTGAACTTATGCACAATAAAGTGAATAAAGAATGAAGTCACTGCCTTACCTGTGCACTTAGAGTAATTATCACAGACTGTATTCTTCAGATGTTGGTACTAAGTTTAAAAAATCTTTTGTGCTGTCTTGTTTTAGGCTATCAGAAAGCAGTAAAGTAATTCACAAGTTTAGATTACTTTGAAGCAGCCTTATACTTTGTGATATGCTTATATATTCTTTGAGGAGAGAGACAGATAAACATCACAGAACGAGAAAAAATATAAGGTTTCTTTGAGAGACGTACTTGACAAAAGAATATAAAAGTGGATACACAAGACAGAGTTAATAATTACAGATCTTATAATTAGTGACAAGCACACTGGACAGATTACTCAGTAACCTGCAACTTCAAAGTAGCGGTGAATTTGTCTTTGCGAGTTTTCATTTGTTGTTCTCTGGTTTAGCATCAAGAATAGGTCTATGTTTGAAACAGAACGATGTTAAAAGTGTAATAACAGGTAACGTAGCGTTTAAAATATGTCATAAAAAATAAATTTTACCCATAAAATTAGATAATTTATTGGTTATATATGATTTACATTTTAATTTTATCACCACTCCTCTAAAACGCTTTAGAATACGAAGCAAAGTTCTAATTAATAAATTGGCCGCGACATTCGATCTAATCGCTTACTAGATTGTATCCTCTACAGTGCTGTATAAATATATATATTGCATTGAGCACCTCCAAAGAACAGATACATGAATCGAATGGGAAAACGAGACAGGTGGCAAGTGCTATACGATGAAATCACTATTCAACTTCAGTCGAAATAAAAATAAAGCGTCAGACAATAACTGATCTAATATGACAGCAGTCTTGATACTGAAAAATAAATTCAATTTTGATACAACATTTCTGATGGCGAGTTAGGAAAAATGAGATTCTGTTATTACAGGCTGGAACAGAAGAGGACAGCAAAGGAGACGACTGCTCGTAGCGCCATTTATTATCTCACACCAAGGGTATCAGCCAACACAAAAAATAATATTGTTGTTTTTACACGGTACACTTTATGTCCGCAGGCAAACATTCCCCTCCATTGCCGGAGCACAGATTTCATGATCACAAAAACGACAACAATGTAGAAGACACTAATCAATTTAGAAATCTATGGAGTCATATCGATAGGAGTAAAGAATTCTAGACGCTTATATTTAATTGAAATAAAATAATTTAATCAACCGACAGAAAATCTAGTTTCTTCCTACATTCACATTTATATGACGACAAAAATCCCTTTATTCTAAAACATTTCTTTAAACGACTTTATAAACGTAGTTTGTACAAGGAGTAAAGGAAAATATAAAATATTAAATTTTCACAACTATATGCAATGTATGAAGTTGTCTATCTTGTGGAAAGTTGCGCCGTCTGATCCTGACAGATTATCGACGTTTCTAAAATCCTAACCGCCCCCATCCTTATCGTCCTGACATTCTGTTAGTAATTCATAAAACATTCGAAATTACCTTTTTGTAACTCCACTGCGCACTTAATCGTTCCACCGTAAAATCATATGTCAAATAAGACACTACAAAGTTGCAGTAGTAATTTTAGGTAAGTGTCTTGCACGACACCGGTTCTTTCAAAAAGCAATCGAGAATTGTTGATCTGATTAGCTAAGGAAATCCATCCAAGACCTCTTCTTGAAATGAAGTATTACAAAGATTATGCTTTAAATAATTACAATACATTAAGGGGCAATTAAAATACATTTAGGTGTAATTGAAATACATCCATACTGACAGACATTTATAGAATGTTGTTTCTCTGGACTAGTCCGAAAACATGAATACCGATCGTAGTTACTTTTCATGTTACATTGCTTAAATTAAATAAATAGTAAAAAATTTGGAACATAGATAACATTAAATTGATCGGGTTAAATTTATGGGGTTACACAACATAAAATTATTTACAGTTACAATGAACACAATATTAACAACCCTTGAACCAATTCAAGACGTGATGGGAACAGGCCCATAAAAGGTGTTTGCAATTGAAAGACGGAAATTTAACTGACATGACCATTACATCATCTCCTTTGATCCCAGTGTTCAGCTTAATACATTAATACAGTGGTAAAAGGTTACTGACGTGATATAAAATTATTTGTCATGTTTGTTCAAATAAATTAAACAAATCCGTTTAGGCAAATTCTTTGCAAATATTTGAGTGAAGTACAAATATGTATTTACGTCACATCAGCTGCGCATGAACAGAGACATTTAACAGGGCACACTAGGAGTTGGCAGCAAAAAGTGTAGTGAAGAAAGAAGATAATTTGATTCTTTTTGTCTTACAATTAAATTCTCACGAAATCAAATTTTAAAGTCGTGTCAGTGATTACAATTTTCAAACGTAAAGAATATAATAAGATTTTATCAACCTGTCCTGAAAACGAAATAATAAATTATGCAATTAAAATACTGTACAAATTAAATGAAGCGGCTAACTCACCAGAAAATTATATTCTTATTTCAGATTCACTTAATGAGCATTAAAACAATTATAAAAGGAAGTAATTCTCTCCTTGCTGTTCACTAGCTGTCTCTGTGTGTTAACTTCTTTTATAGTTATACAATTTCTTGGTAAGTTCATTATTATTATTATGTTGTATTTACAATATTGTTTTTCTGCTACACCTGTAATTAGCTAACTGGCTCTTCATTCGTAACAATGATAGTAAATAACTGAAATTAATAAAATTAGCCCTTGCTTAAGTGGGTAAATCCAAACCAAAACAAATGAAGTCGAAACCTCCACAGGACTACATTATAACAAAACAGATTCACATTTCTTCCCACTACTTATAACAAATCCTTCTTTTGGTGCCGTTAACTTATCTAAAGATGTCGATGTTTCGGAGATTATAACAAATTTGTTCGTCCTGAAGACGGCATAAACTTATGTTCTATATTAATTAAACCATTCATAATTTATAAAGATTAATGTGTAGGGTTACGAGACAATACAATTATCTGCGCCTACACAACAAATGATTCAAACTGTATTCAAAGTTAGCTAAGCTTACGTCTTATTATTCTCTACATGCCTACACAAACGACAGCTTTACTACTCCGCTCCGAGGAAGTTTAGACTTTCAAATTACGAACGGGGCCGCAAGTGATGTAAAGTCATAATTCTGAACGCGTTAAAAGTTAAGACAAAGTTTGCTGGCTCAACATAACAGCACAAACTGGTATGAATACTCAATCATATAGATGACACGTACGCGGCTCCTTTGTGATTGGGCATGAAAACTGAGAATTTGAATATCACCTGTACGTCTAAAATTCAAAGTGTTTCAGAAGAGAGTCTAAAGTCTGCAACTTAAAGACGTGATTTTCTTTACCATAAACATTTGAGGCTAGCTTTGAAACAGGTATATGAAAGAGTTATTTTAAATTCAAGTTCATAATTAAAATCAAAAGGAACCACACTGAAAATCGACATCTTCACCATCGTGACAATATCAAATCCCACACAGAATTAACATTATTTAATACTGATTCATCATGAACTTCAGGTACGTGTGTAATTTAAGTTTGCAAGTTTGTCGCAAACAATTTCTAAAACCTGGCAAAATAATTTACAAGTGAATAGAAATAAATTTCTCGAGAATATATTCAAACCAGAAGGGGATGAAAGTAGGCGCTGAAGGAATTTATACAGACGTAATACGATTACGATGTTGTCATGATGAAGGTTGCAATGAGAAGAAAACACAGGCTGCAGAGGCAGACAACTAATGCGTACAGAATTTTGGTGTAGAAACCAAACGGAAAAAAACTCCTTGGTAGATCAAGACGAACTGGCGGGTAATACTGGCTAAGATAGATCTTCAATTGGCACATTGTAAAGATAGTAAGATGAAGGTTCCGAATCTTGATTCATACCAGATCCAGTACTAGATATGTTAGATTATCGTATTTTGTCACCAGAGGTGAAGTAACTGACTGTTTACAGAGTAGCAATCATTTCGTTACTGCGGGCCGCACTGGCTGTTTATGGTTCTGACGGGGGCCGCAGAGGACACAATAATATCGCGATGTACGATCCAAAGTTTTCACGGCGACTAAGTATAATGAATTCTTCTCGGGCTACCAGCCGGGTCAGGTGCCCTAATGAAGAAAATATCAACGTTTCGAGAACCACCTTTGTCCTTGAGGAGAAGGACGAAGATGGTTCTCGAAACGTTGGTGTTTTCTCCATTAAATCACGTGACACGGCTGGTAGCCCGAGAAGAATTTATTATCATAATATAAAGAACAGTGAGTGAGACTATACTCCCTTAACTTCAAAGTATAGCCAGTACTCATTTTAAAAAGGACAAGAACTGTATTTCTTCAACAACTGTGTTTACTGAAACGTTTGTTAGTTTACAAACAGAAAGTTGCGGATTCGAAGTTAATGTTAAACTTCAATTATTGATAGCACTGAAATTGTTATTCTTATCTTAAATTTCACGTGATTTGTAAATCGAAAAATGTACCTTTGTGAAGAAAAGCGATTTTAACATTATATATCTTCATCTACAACATTTTCATTTTCTCATCGCCATGATGTTGGAGGCAGGAAGGACCTCTGAAACGTCGGTAAACTTCTACCAGACTACACGGTGCAACAACCCGGAAGACAACCATCTTCAGACTCACCGCCGTAAAAACCTCAAATCCTACAAACTATTACACGTAAGGTACGTTAGCATTACTACGATGTACGCATATATTATAATGAAACATATTATACCTACTAAGGCATTACACCGAATAGGAAAGATAAGTTTTAATTACTCCATACTCTGCGCAGGAATATAACTTTTCAATGAAGTCTTCTTTTGACGATCTACGCGTTCCACCGATATGAAACAGAGCTGTACATTTGCTCATTTGCACTTCATCCTCAACCCCAACCCACCCCGCGAGGTCCCACAGTCATTGGGAGTGATCACCTGTCCTTCCTATTTTACATAAAGCATACAGCTTACTCGTATCACATCAACGATTAATCAAGGTACAATCAACTCGCAGTGAATTTCACTCTGCTCTATAGTAATCGTGCGCTGCTGACAGAAGCAGAGTAGCATCTCATTTTGAAACCCCTTTGTAGCTTCGATGGATGATTATTGTATGCGCCATGCACCCGTTTGTCCATTACATTTTAAGTTTTATTTATTAAAACGTGATACTGAACGTCTACTGAAATCGAAATATAATAAGCGGCAATCTCTCACGCAATTAGAATTATTACTGTATATGTTTTATTAATATACATTAGCGAATGCAGCTAGTTTTTAACTAGATTGTCAGAGGCTCAACTTTGCTTCTGTGTAGATCACACATTGTATTAGACACCTTTTAGTCACCTTAACTCTAAATTCTTTGTTCTCTTATGCCAAGAAAACTTGCCTCATTTGGCCAAAGAACCAAGAAACCTCTGTTTGCACTATTTCTGAAAACGAATGACAAATTTTCGTTATTATTAATAAAACATATAAATGTAAAATTCGCATAGTATATGCCCAAATATGAATTCAAATTAAATGAGCACAAATTAACATAGAATTATGTATTTTAAGTTTGCTTCTGCAATAGCTTGTAACTGACACAGTTTTAACCACAAAACTTCCATTTTACGGCAGTGTTTTAAGAGTCAGTAGCATGTGCGGCACTTGAATGTAAAGCAGAAGACGAGATAAGAATTACGTTTTCTTCAAATTCTGTACAGTAAATAAAATAAATAAGCTTGTAGTAAGTAGTAACAAATTAACAAATAATTTCGCGAGCCTATCAACAAGTGGTCTGGGGACCGATGTGGCTTTGACCGACATGAACTAAATAATTAACCACACAGAGAAGGACTATTCTGAATAAGCGGACATAAATGAAGCCATTAATTAAAATCCGTTCTGTGTAGCTGTGTGAAATCGGTAAAAAAACTTCCAATATTAATCCTATGAGCTGTACATTTATCCCAATATCGATATTAATACTAAGCATGGCGAGCTGCGTTATCAACACTTCAGCACGGACCTACATCAGCTCAGATGTGTCGAGAGTAACGTTTGCGACAAGAGTAACATCGATAGAAATCTTTTTTTCGGCAGAAGCACTCCTGCACTGCTTAACACAACGAGAGTTTCTTGTGGACATAGGAATCATCTTCGCCTTGCACAAATTCAGGCCCTATTTATTTTTATTACAATAAAAGCACTGGTTTTAGCAGCCACAGTTTTAGTCTACAGGGGTATTGCCCCACAGGGAAATTACATTTAGTTATATAACTACCTTCCTACTTCAGTGGGGAGAGGGTGAATTTTAAAGGGGTGTGATTGTATAAAGGATGGTTAGATTGGGTTGCTTAATATTTAGTACGAAAACCGCATAAGGGAATATACGTTTAAATAGACAGAAAATAAACTACCTACCTGTCGATTTCTTAACAAATATTTTCGGTAATATCCAGTGTGGTCCACAAAAGATGCCTCGGGGTCTAGGGCGTAGAACTTGGGTACTTTAATACTGGGGTCATGGGCTTCGATCTTATTGGAGGCACGGATGTGTGTCCGCGTTTTATGTGTAGGTTGAGGTCATGTGATAATGGGCCGACCTTCCCCGTTTAAAAAGTGCAATTAAATGTCGAAAAATGTTCGAAAGCCTGCCAAAAATTTCTACAGAAAGTTTCAACGCTCAGAGTCAGTTATGAAGCTTAAAAATACACGCTGCATGCAATGGTAGTTAATAATTCGAAGACACCTGAAAGTATAGGTTGTCCACGTATCCGAGCACCATCACAGCGCTCGAGTCTTTGTCGAAATATAACAGACAACTGGTTAAACGACAGAACCACGGCAAAAGCCAGTCAACTATCTAGACTGAGATTACACATACGTCCTCCTGAAATTCCCGACAAATACCGAGATGCTGTTTGAAACATATATATAAGCTTCCTAGTCCAGAAAAACGTGTTTTGGAATTGTGGTCTGCATATTTACTAGGATAAATGAGAAAAACACCAGAAATGATCCATTTTGTGTAAGTATTCCAGCATTTTCCTTAACGGTGTGGGAAAAGGAGGTATTGTGTCAAGAATAACGCAAAATATGCAAAAGTGCTACCTCTCAACAACTTCACCTTAAATAACAGCAAAATTTGTTCGTCCGTTGGTATCATTCCACTGTTTCAGAGTCATTTATCTTAACTGTGATAATGCAATTCAAAATTGTTAATGGTCTGAAATGGTACGAAATTTAAGATGTATTTCGACTGATAACCTAACATAGGGCAGGACTAAATCGTATAACCCTTTTAAGTCTATCTGCAAGAAAACAAAACACTTCTCCATTACTAGGATAAACTGGTTAATACTGTTTACAGAAATAACAGTAGTTTACTCTCAGAATCACACAGAAATAGTATGTGCATTCTGTAGGCAAAAATACAGCGTCACTGGTTATTTAAGGAGGTGGTATATACGCTTACAACTGGGCTTTAAAGAGTTAATATTGTCTTCATTTCTGACGAATAATCATCATAATCATAACGATAAACAACAAACATAAAATTACAGACCCAAACTATTTCCTTCAGTTCCTGAATCTGTTACTTGCATCGTAGTAAAAGCAGGCAGAGGGATGAGTCAGAAACGACGCATAATATCCTACATAAAAGAAAAGATCGATTTTTATGCGGTTCTAGGCCCCACACAGAAGGAATAAAGATAAGAGACATGTTTTCTTGGCACAGACCGCAACGTTCGCGTTTTCTTTTTGTAACGATAATGATTCGTTTAAACAGCTTTATCAGAGAAGCAGCGTGTATTTCGGTCTTTATGTCGTGTGGAATAAAGTCTGACTGGTGGACAGAATACACGTATTCTTGGTTTAGTTCAAGGTGCAGTAATGAATATTAAAAGTACTGGGAAACACCACGAAAGACTCAGGATAGTGGTTACCTTTAAGAATTAAGAGCCAATACACCTCTAGTATATCTTGTACATCTGATGGCATGACTGAGGAAAATCCGTACGATACTATAACGCCATGACAGAAGCATGTGATTTTATATAAAACCATACAGACGTCATTAAATTTCACGTTAAATTAAATTACATGAGAATAAATACGTGAATGTTATGGCTTTTTAATTCAGTAAATGATAGTGATTTAATATTTGCATAATATTTATAAGAAACTATACACATTATAATAAAAATATTTCAGTAAACATTTTACATTTCAGAATTTATACCTGCAGAACTATACTGGGATACCTACACATAACAGGCAGAAAACGTAAATCATGTAACGGAGCGTAGTGAACAATTTCATTGTAATAACAAAACTTCAAACTCAAACAATTCAACACAAAAACAAACCTCAAAATGACACTTCAATAAAGCGACAAAAACTAATTGCCAAACATCAGTGTTTAAATATCGGATTTTCCTCAACTACGAATCACATACTACAATACTGACGACAGATTTAATATTTTATGTACTAGAGTCAATCATTTTGGTTATCCAGTGAAATACCAACACAACAAACCGTCCAGAAAGATAAGACAATAACTAAAGTTATTTTTACCCATTCTTAATCGTCTTCTAACACGTGCTCTGAACTGTGGACTCGTAGGCAGGTACCAAGGTTTTGGAGAAACATACTGCCTCCATCTTCAGAGCTGAAGTGACCTTGTATCTGCAGCCTTGAAGATGAAGATATGTTTCTCAGAAAATCTGGCATCTGCCTATGAGTCTACATGGCGCCAAAACCCGGAAGATAATCATAATCATCATCATACTCGATGTTCTCAAATGTCACGTTTATGACGTAACATCTCAAAAATGTTGTATTTGTTTCTTGTTTCTCTCATTAGATTTATTATCCAGCACGATATAATCTTCCAGGTAAATTATACGTCCATCTACCGGGAGAATATAGCATATTATTTTCTTCGTTTAGTTAAAACCTCAGTTACTTACTTCTGTAATGTTCTTAGAAATGTTTTCATTTACTTCAAAATGTGTTTCTTTCGTTACTTCGAACGACCGTGTTTCAGGAATATTCCAATCCTAAAGCAATAAATTTATTTAAATACTCTATCTGAAATCACTAAATGTATATGGAATGTATACATATTAAATTAAGACTAAATTATTATTATACAGTGTTCTGTCTAAATTGCTCTGCCCAAAAAGAGCTCTCCAGTTTTCCCTATTAAGACTAAATACACACAAAAAATTCAGATGAGGAAAATAATTACAGTAACAGATTTTGTTACACTACAAAAAATTTCTTGGCAACGTCAAGCAACTTTTACCCCTGAGTCAGCGCTGAACAGACGATGACAAATTCATGTCTTTTGACAAACCAAGCGAAATTTTTGGTTCCCACGGCAGCCAATATGAAGATGGCTGTCTCCTTGGTTGTTGCGCAGAGTAGCCTTGTAGAACTGACGTTTCAGAGGCGCCTGCTTCCTCCATCATGAGTACAATCACTGCACGGCACAATAACCCATAAGACAGCCATATTTGACAATCAAGTTTCTTTTCATAGTTCTATAAATTTGAGGAACTGATACGTGCAATGTATGTGTAACCAAATACATAAAACATTGTCTTTATATAAACCAAACAGCATAACTAACTAACTAACTAACTAGATGGCTTACCGAACCCGAAGGTTCATCACCGAATTAACCAAAGCCCTCCACCGGACCCTGTCCTGGGCCAACAAAATCCAGTTTCCTTCAACTCCTATCTCCCATAGATCCCGCCTGAGATTATCCTCCCATAACCAAACAGCATACTTGAAGTAAATTGCACATTATATAAATCTGCGAACAGATTATTTATCTTACAGATAAGGAATAAAATCCATCAGTAAATTGAAGCAGTACATAGAATATTTCTTATAGTTCATACACTTTATATTCTTTCGAGTAGATGGACGAAGCAGAACTTAATAACTTAAAAGAAAGTCTGCATTATTTATATCAGGGTACAATAAGCTGAGCGGTAGCTTAAAGCTGTGTTAACTCTTGTTCCCTGTTTTAAGCAAGCCACATGTAACAAGCATAATTTAATTATGAAATAAAACAAACTAAAAGTTAATTAATAAGTAACAGTTATTGTTGAATGGGCGCCTAAGTGTACTAGACGGGCTGTTTAAATGCAGACATTCCAAAAGAAAGTTTCAGGTTAATTCACTCATTCATAGCGTAAAGTTCATAAAGATTTTTTTGTCGTAAATTGTTTGCATTATTTATTTACAATGTTATATTAAAATTGTTTAAATATTTAGTTAACGTAGCGGTTTAGTTTTTTGAATTTGAGAGGTACCAGGATACGTATCCTTACTTTGGTGTTGTGATCTTCATTAGAATATGTAAGTAGATTTTAGGGCAGTACATCTACATTAGCTTCCTTACACAGCCTCTTAAATTCATAACATAATCTGACTCACATGCTCAGTACCGGCATAATTGTTCACAAAATACGAAATTATGCCTAAATATCAAACTAAAACATTATAAATGACGGAAAGATATATTACGAATATTACGAACGATATAATAACAGCAGTAACAGAGTCAACGTATTGGAACACCAACATTCGACGCCGCTTATTTTAAGTTGCCTCAACGAACTCCAGTCACGTAATTAAAGGACAATGATTACTCTTTAGAGATACCATTTTAATTTGTCTTTTTAAATAGCTATATAAAACAAATTCAGAATTCCTGCAATTAATACCGAAAAGCTGCTACAAAACTTCGTAACAGTTATGCTATATTCACTGCCATAAAAATAAGTGAATTCAATATTAACACAGCAACGTTTCAAAGCCATCAAATCTTAGAAGTCGTAAGTTGTCTAAATAATATTTAAAAATCCAGTCCCTACCGCATAGAAAACACAGCACTTCACCATTATAAACATTAACTGGCTAGTTTTGTTCAAGGATATAATAGCTGTTTATTTTAAGAATCATACTAAATCAATAAATACAAAATGCAGATTTACTGATTGTTAAAGCATGTGATCCATATTATTACGTCGGTAACAAATATGTAATAGGATTGTCATATTAAATAACTGTTGACTGACAGGGATTGTTGCTCTGCAAGTTAATGGATACGAGTAAAATGGTCGGTGGAAAGCCAACGCAATTTTTCTGATACGTCACTCAAGGATGCAGATAGTCTACTCTCTATAAAACATAAACTTAATATAAGACATTCTGTCTCTCTCAAGACACGGATCGTGGTAGGTAGGAGAGAAAAACAACAGGACTGAACAGCAATAAAGTGCTTTAAGTTCACTCAAAATATGCCACTTGAATAATAAATATCGGTTTATAATACTTAAAGAAATTTAATTACGCAAATTTCTCACAACTTGTTTCCCATAAAAATAAAGTCTGTTACACATAAAAACGGTAAGCTAACACAGAAATAAGTACCATGTTGCTTTTCATTGAGGCTATTTCCCTTTTGATATTTGGGAACGGTTGTTGAAAATATTTATTTCACTACCCCGTGTAGATCCTAACATACTACCTTATACAAATAGGTTTACTTTTTCAGAACTGTGTTTTAGTGTATCTTCAAATCTGGAACTTAAGAGAATGGCAAAGTGCTAACAGAGGAGGAAACCTGATACACAGGATTCGAACCGAGGAAATGCAAATCGTCAGAATGAAACGTTTGGAAATGGAAGATCCAGAAGATCCTACAAACTCCGCAACACGAACGCCAGAATTGGGGGAGAACCCGAGTTGCCAGATCGAAAATTACATTTGCAATGGAGACAGAAGACGATAAACTAAGAGAAGACGCAGGGGGTGGAGACACGGTGCAGAATGTATTTTGGTCAGCAGCATCTTCGGCTAACTTCAAGAGCTGGTAGAAACAGGAGAAGCTAGACCTGAGACTACAGCGTAACGTTACCCCATCAACACATTTCCAAGCTCCAAACTTGTCCCTTCTTCAAGTTTACCGTTTGGTCTCGATACGTATCCCACATTTCGTTCAATCCACTTTATTCTGGAGCACTTTACAACACGAACATTTGGATTCACTCGTCGGCCCAACAAACTTCACCTCTTACGGCATCTATCTTGAGAATCTGTTTTCAGAAATAACCTAAATACGATTTCTGGAAATCTTTGAGGTGTATCTTATAGAATCCAGCGACTTTGATTTTTAACAGTTTCTATTCCACTTAGGATAGCATTGCCTCTCTGATACTAGATTCATGTTGCTATTAGAAAACGTTCCGTGAAGAAAGAATAAAAGAATTAATGTAGTAAATAAGAACACATTTTATTGGAAACCTTAACAAATCAGCATATTAAACTTAAATTCATTACTTATATTTGCTGAATTAACGAATACAATAAAATTTTATGTCCTCTAAACTGAAATATGACCTTATACTAAGATTGCATAAACTTCGAAGTGTTCTACAGAAGTACACGTACATAGTAGGGATTCTTGGACGTCACCTAAAATCCTAAATCACCCAGTCACAAGGCCTCTGCCTGTTATGAACAACAAAGAAGGATACAAGAAGGTTTAAAACCAGTGATCACTGTGTTCCAAAAGCTAAATTCTGTACGTACGCTGAACCGTAAAGACATTTTTAATTAATCTCTCACACACACACATAGAAACTTCATTTTGCTTTGAATAAAGGCGTTAAAATTTCCATCCAAAACATAAACTGCCATATTTTTTTATAGCAGGGTCCGTTTAATACCGCAAAATAATTACAACAATCATTATCAACATCGAATCAGGCTTAAAGTTTTTTCCTGCATCTCAAAGGTATGTATGTCTCTGGCACTTGTTAACCACAAGGCCATGAACAAGTATGGAGGAGTGGAAAAGAAACGTCTAAACTTCCTTCGCCTTCTCGACAATAGATGAAGGTAAATGGAGAGCTTTATGATCCGGCGGCTTTACCCACAGGGACAAGGCCTCTGGTATTCACTGGACAAGGCCGTGCCATAACTCGAGGGTTAGGCGTTGGCTTTTAACCGCCGCAGCTCGTGGTTCACTCCCAGGCCTCTCTACCGCAAATCTCACTGGACAAAGAGGCACTGGGATTTTTCTCCGATTTCATCGGTTCTTCCCTTCCAATATTATTCAACCATATTTACTCGATGTATTATCTGGGGCATGGGCAGTGAGCTTATTATCGGCCGAAGTCCAATCGAGACATCGCATCGCATCGTCTCACCTCATCTCACTCCACCCTCCTGGACAGGAGGCTGGGTGGGCCCCAGAAAAATCGTTTGCCCCTATCGAAAACAGATCCCCGATAATGCAGCTCGTATTCAGCTACCTGGCTCAATTCTGTAGCGTAAACTAAATGTATCAAGACTGAAATTCTAATAAGTTTACAATCATTTATCAAGTTAATGACAGGTGAAAGAACTAGGGTTGTTACCTTGCCACAAATCGGCTATAACGTACACAGTGAAGCTAATGGTGAACGTATGCAAATCACTGTTGTATATAAATACATATCAGTATCACGAAAAATGTGACATCTCTCCGGATTTATCGCAGGCACGACAGTAGAACACTGTAATATCTCTTCTTGATTCACCGCAGGAAACTTAACCACGTTTCTGATACGTCTAAGCAACAAAAACCTTACGCCTTCCTACACTTTGCCTATGCGTAAAGCAGTTTGAATTGGTAATACCTGATTTCCATTATATTGCTTGGAAAAGGACCAAGACCTTTGATATGTCAACTACGTAGTAACAAGTCAAGTTTCGATGTCACGTTATTCCTCCCCTCTCTCCATCTGAACTCTCTCTGTTTCCATCTCTTATACGTTTAAATGCAAAAGACGTTTCCTAGAGTCGAAAATCCATACATCAACATATGATGACATGTTTGCATATTTTAAACTTGTTCGCTTCAGTTTCAGGGAAGTATTCTCATGCAAAGGCTCTTCGGTAGTCAGCACCTCAGGTAGGTTCTATAACGCCTTTGGCAATATTTATCACCCTTCTCTGCGGACCCATTTCTCAAATGTTGGCCGAAATCTCTATCATTCTGAGGAAGGGAGTAAAGGATGTGAAGAAAAACGAAAGTACAAAGAAGAAGGGAACTGATCTGAAACAGAAAGCAAGGCGCGAGGAAACAGGCTTATGTGAGAGGAAAGAGCTTGTCTGTAGACCTAAGTAGCCAACTTTCTCCAGAATGTAGTCTCTTAAAGGTTTGTGACAATGGTTGATTCGTTGTAAGGACATTATGTTGACATCGTTAATTCTCTAAGGTATATTTAAAAGGCCCGTCGATTAGGGAGTTCGCTCTACTCCCTTCTTCAGGAAATTAATTTGCATTATACCGATACTTATTTGCATTATTAGTAACAGCGGTTGGGATCGAACCCGGGATCTTTTGAATGTTGAGCTAACAGGCTAGCCACTAGATCACCAAGCAACGGACAAAATCCGGCACAGTCCTTCTGTAATCTAAATAATATTATTTCTGTCGTTTCCGATCAGATGAAGTAATACTGCGAAACGAATTATTATGTCACCCTCTTTGTATCGGTGATGAAGTGGTTAGCGCTTTCGCCGATTATTCAAAAGGTACCGAGATAGATCACTGCAGTCAACATTAATCTAAAAATCAGTAAACTGTCAATATAAACACAGTTACCGGAAGGAGGATGTGGAGCCAAAGCCCGAAATATTCTGTGCACAGAACATATCTTACACAACAGACAATATCCAACATAGCACGGACATAAATAAACCACAGTTACCATCTTTTGAAAGATAATTCCTTCGTGTGTCCATATTTACCGATTCTGTAATTTTACTTTCAATAAGCTGCGTAACGAACAGTCTGTTTTATTGGGAAGAATGTTTCGAAATTAATCTTCTGAAGCCAAGTGGTTACTATATGTAACATCATCCTTAACAATCTATATCAGTGCATATTATTTTTGGACTTCTCTCGAAGTAAACCGCGATTATTTCCTTGAACAACATTAACTAGCTTAACTTTTTAATGGTATAGTATTTTCTTTAAGGTGCAGACTGAATTCTTAAATATTTTGACGAGCCTCGTGTTTATACAGTTAATAAGTAGCCACGTGGCGGCAATTCTATGATATTATGAGCGGGTACTTGCAGGTAGCATCACGATATAAGCATATGTAAGAGAACTAAACGCATTATTAATGTCATGTAGTTTAACTACCGCGGAGACATATAGGATGCGAAAATTCAAGTTGTTGAATGTTAAAGCATATGGTACATATAGTTACCACTGTGATTTAAAGGGATAAACGTACCTTCTTGAAGGTACCTCCTGAGTATCCGCATTAGAGTCTACGGGAAAATCGAGAAATATGTCATTATACCCGGTAAATATGACCATATTAGAACCAAACAACTCGCAGATAAAAATCTACAGCGTTACCAATAAACCACGTAGTCAAATGTATCAAAAGCATCAATTTCATACAAAATAAGACGTGTTTTGTGAGACAAGAATTCTCAATACCGGTGCCTACAGTATATGTGCTCTCTGTCTTACAGAACTAACCAAACCTTTTCAAAAGGATCTGAAATCACATTTGTTCTATTCGATAGACACCAGGGACTCAAAATAAAAAGCTGTGCGAAGCAGAAATTTCCTGAAACTTTGGGTAATCATTTTTGGAGGGGAACTATCATAATGTATAAAACAAAGTAGCAATAAAATCAGACTTTTTACGAGCAGACTTGAAAAGTTCCACGTTTTACGACTGACCAAGCATGAAACAAATACTAGACTTTTCGAACATCAATTAACCTATGTGACTTCAGATCAATTCTTGAATCAAGATAAACGAATAGGAAATAAGAGGATCACTGTCTCTTGGGGTGCTGCGCCGTAGAACCAAATCGTGTTCATGCTCGCCGCTGCGAGAACCTGCAATTTGACCTAGAATAAATTAAACAGCAAACATCTCTGAAACATCGATAAACTCCTATCAGACTACAGAGTGCAATCTTCAGCTGGCGAAGGGAAATTCAGTTGATTTTTTTTTTTTGCGGTGGGATCGTTTGGATTTCGTTGAGTTAGGCTAGGCTAGGTTAGGTTAGTTAGATTGGGTTAGGTTAGTGACGGCGCAAACGACCACGAGAAATGTTCAGCTGCTAAATGGTGGATTTGGATATATTTTTTTTACATTGGGTTAGATTGTTCTAGGTTATGTTAGGTTAGGTTAGTGATGCGTTCACGAAAATAATTAAAATCAGATAATTTCCTGAAGTTCAGAAATCTCGACATCCCATCCGCTGCCTGAAAGCGCAGATATTTAAATACACAAAACTGTAAATTTATCTGTTATTTCATATTTGAGTAACCTGTTCTGTCACTTTAACACAACAATAAAAATTGAGTCTTTCAATACATTTCATACTGTGTATTACCTTACAAAACTAACACTGCAAACCAACCACGTTTAACAATATAGCACAGAGGTAAATGCGGCTGTTTCGCATTGTTGATCTTACAAATTGAGGGCGCTGAGAATAGTTAGTTGGACCTGAGTGGATAAGTAGATGAATGCAGTATGAAACGGGAGGACTACGGATAGATGCTAATTTCTGGATGGGAGAAAAATAACCACTCGGAAGAACAAAGTTTAGATGTGAAGACAATATTCCAATGGATCTTATAGAAACAGTGTGGGCGTAGAGTGGACTGATCTGGCTCAGATTGGATTAAGCGGAGGGCTCTTGTGAACACGGTATGGTACCTCTGAGGTCCATAATAGGTCGGAAATTTCTTATATTTATTATCTGAGTAAATATAAGCTTTTTCAAGAAGGTCCCTAGTCTTTACTTACATACTTATACTGAGTACAAACTCTTAAGAGGTCAAAATACTTCATTTATATCACCGTGAAAGTCAATTTACTATTTTTTTTCTTAAAGAATGATTCACCAAGCCACGTAGCAATGCAATTTAATGAAACAAAAGTTCTCTTAAAGAATGATTCATCAAGCCACGAAGCAATGCAATTTAATGAAACAAAAGTTATAAGGTTCAACTGTAGCCAGGGCCTATTGCAGTGCAAAACGCAGTGTTTTAGGCGAGGCTCTAACTGAGAATAAATACTGCAACAGGTCATCTCATTCACAATTTTTAGGTATATAGTAGATTATACACAACATCGTACAGTTAGAAACGTATACAGCTCCGCTATGCAGCTTTCAAACCAAGACTCGTCTGTCATAAACCGTCGTTAATTCGATCTTATTGTCCGGAAAGAAATCGTTGTGTATATTTTGAATGAGACATGACTGTACACAGTTTTCTCAGCGTGGCGGGGTGTCCAATTATGTGAAGCCAAGATCCCGCTATCAAAACTTCTTGACATAAACTAATATAGGAATTCATTCAGAACTTTTGAAAAGGCGTTTCAAGACCCCTGAGTACTATAACTCATAGACCACAAGTTCGAAATATCTGGCCCTTACACCAAAAGGACGCAGTTATCTTCACCATCTGACTCCTAAAATGAAGGACTTCTGAAGGGCAATTCATTGAACCAGAATAATGACTGAGAACTACCTTACTCTGAGAGCAGGGAAGTTTCGGGTCATACACGAAGACCCTACACGTTTCGACAAAACGCTTTAGGGGCAAAAAATAGATGAGAACTGTGCACTTTTGGAATAATGATTAACGGGGGAAATCGAAAAAGAACTCTGAACAAATTCTGCTCCACTGCCTATCTGTTTCAAACGCAAATAATTCAGATGTATGCAACAGCATAATACACAGAATGCTGCAAAAGGTGTATACACATTATAATACGGAATATTAAACTTGTAATCGATCTCCGTGTGTTTAAGAGTAAAACCCAGTGTGGCCTACACGTAACAGATGGCACAGCAATATCTTTTCCCATAATTCAGTTACGCAGAGTAGCGGAGGGTTCATTGAGTTTCGGGGTCTTTATTTCACACATTTAATGTGTGTATACAACATTCTGAGGCACCTGAAAAAATTACTAACGTTCGAAAATATATACTGCAAATAGAAGGACAATATGATATGTTTTAGTTTCGGAGGCTGTTAATGCCTCCGTCATCAGGGCTGATGCCATTGTATTCAGTAACAACGAAAGCATGACATCTTACGATATATTATGCATTTTATAGTGTTATTTAACCTTATATTCTGGTAACGATACACGAACATGTATTAATAATTAGTCTTCTCAATCTTTGTTTCTAGACCAAATTCCTTATTAACGTTTAATATACCTTCTGTGTTTTATCCTTTTTTTACGATGTGCATGGTTCTGCCCTTCACAGACATAAAATAAGGTAGGCTAAAGTAGGTTTAAAAATCTGGTTCTGCCTGGGAAAGTGAAGTATTTTTACGATCTAGCAGAATCACCAGGAGAAAATATACACAAAATTAGTCTGTTTGTATTTCTGTAGAAAATGTAACTAAAATTACTCTGCACCTCTTAGCTACAGATTTAGTTTTGGTGCTAGAGACCCACGGTGAGGCTTGTATACGGACACTAGCGAACCACCACAGGAGTCCATGGCGGCTAATCGCGATGTTTTCGTCCGGCCTCGTGAAACCGCCGACATTTAGGAGGCAAGCGGGACGGAGAACGAGTGCTAGCGGTCTGCTTGTGTTCTTCGATAAAATAGTAAACCCTGAGTAAGTCAATAGATACAAAGTAGGAGAGTAGTTTTATGAATGCAGGGCGGTCATAAACCACGTGAGGTGTTCAACCCTTTGTTGCTTTTACAGGCCTACTGTTCTTCTGCTCTGGCGTGTGAGAGGGAATCTGGGTTGTTGATGCTGTAAATTACAATGCCCTCGTTAAGTAAGGAGTGGATTCATTCCAGACTGACACGTATTTCAAAGTTCTGTTGCAAGAACTAAGGAATTGTCTGTTTTTGCGCAGCTCAATCTAATATTTTCAAAAAAATTCATAATTTTTATCTCAATCAGCCACAATAGCAATGTCAGGAGGGTAAAGGACATTAATCACATCGAGGGTATCATGCCAGAAGGGCATATCAACATGTTTGCATACTCGGTTAACATCATAAAATAGTGAGCTGTATGTATGTCAAGCCAGGAGAGCGTAATAATAATGCTGTTCTGCACGGAGATACAGACAATTACATTTTGGCGTAAGCACACAAAACTTCACATTCGTCAAACCTGACCCTGATGATGAAGACAGTGGCAGTCTCCGAAACACTGCATTAAAAATAAAGTTTTGTTTTGCTACTTCCTATAGAATTTTATTTTAACATTTTTACAGTGTGATAGTCTTCAATATTTCACGCATCACAATACTGCCGCGGAAATCAATCGGCACATCTATCAAAACCATGCCAGTCAGGAAATTAACATGTTCCGTTTCCTTCCTTGATCCATCCCCAGTCTTAGGTAGGATCTTATTTAATATATGTAACTCAATCGAGTGGCATTCAATTTCTGGACCAGAATGCATATATATATCACAGTATTAAATTAGATGTCCGCTTCCAATAAAAGACCGATCTTATTCTTCAGAAGTCTGGAAGACCTCCGTTGGCATGAGGGGAAATTTTTATCCAAATTCAGAATAAACTACGGGCTTTAATCCTATAACGCCCAATGTTAACTATACGTCACACGTACTTCAAAAATTAAAAACTCTTTGTATTTACAGATTCCATACGATTCTCACTGTAAAAAATGATTACCTTTTTAAACAGCATTAATCAGTTAATCTTTGTAATGGTAAAGAGTTATTAGCGGCAGAGACTGAATTCTTAAATAAAATTTAGACGAGCTTCAACTATAAAGAGTTAAATTGGTTGTTCATTGCTTTTTATTTATCACTGGAACATATATTTCAGAATACACCACTACATAGACAGTATCAACACAAACTATGTTAAATTATGTCATATATCTTTAAATTCCAGGTCACGGTATAGCAGATCACGTGTTAAGCAATTTTCAGAAACTGCTTACGAACGAGTTATAATTTGAAAGTTGTTATCCGTTCATCCATTGCGTGTCTGTATGTTTCACCTCCGGTCATACTTAAACGTGTTTTGATTAGAACTGATACTGAGAGTTCGCACATTAAACGTTGTCAGGTGACGTTATTTATAAAGATGATTGACGTCTGGGATGTGACGTAGAGTCTGGTGGAAGTTTCTCGACGTTTCAGAGATAGTCACTGTCTCCATCATTAGGGAGATAGTAGTGAAAGAGTAAGGCAGTCAGCACATCTGAAACGTCTATATCTTCTATACCAGACTACACGGCGTAACATCTCAGAAGACAGGCTTCTACTGACTTCCCGCCGTGAGGACCTGAAATCTCACCGACGTTAATAAAGTTCGTCTATTATAACATCTACATTACATGAAGCCGAAATATAACTACACATACATTCTTCAAAACGCATCTAGAACATGTTATACAGCAAAAATCATATTAATATCTGCAGTTTTCACTTCGCATCTGTTTCGTAAATTAAACATTTAACGAAATCCATAGTAAAACTGTTCTCTTTCCTTTCGGTACTGAATTTAATGCCATTAACGCTGAATTAAAACATCAGTATCTGCAGAAAATGAAAATAAAGATAACTGGGATATGAAGAACATCTAAGATCACATTTTGGAAACATGTATAAACGACAAATTTTGTTAAGAAAGGTTAAAATGATTAATTACTTTTGAACTGTATCCACTTTTCGTAAACAAAATTTGTTTTTTACCCACTAGAGACTACATCTTTTTGCTTGCCCTGACTGAAAATAATTTGAGATAATAAATCATTCAAACACAGTATAATCCCGTGATTAAGGTCCATCCGAATTAAATGCATTTAACATCATGAAACACAGGAAAACACACAGAGAATAATTATTTAGAAGATGAGGTTCATGTTGGAGCCAGCAGGGACCTCTGAAACCAAAACGTCTACCACATTACACAGCCCTATAACCCACAATACAGCCATCTTCTTAATAAACTATTTATCTCAGTCAGTTTCGAACCTGATACACCATTTTGGCAGCTCCCCAATACAGTGGATACAGTGTACAAGCACCGGCACAGGCATTTACAAACAAACAGTACGTCAGTGGTATATAATCTAACGTAATACGTCACTTCGGTTTCTCGCCACGAAAGCCCGGGTTAAATTTCAAGGCAGTCACTGTGGAACGTGACGAGAAAAGGGACCTCTGTTTCTCCAAGTACTTCGATTTTTACTTTGACAATCCTCACCCCACAAAAGCTTCATTGCCAGGGCCGGATTTAAGGGACGACCACCGGGAAGGTCGCCCTGGGGCCTCCACAAAACAGGGGTCTCCACAAAATTCAGCTTTTTTGACGCCGTAAATCGTCAAGTTAATTATTGTCGGAAACCAATCACGTGATACTTATTTTGGTTGTTATTTGTTTATAAGTAATTGCAATATAATCTAATTTGTTACTGATACAGGCCTTCGCATTTTGATAGCCGCGGGACCCCATAACTGCCGGCCGGCCCAGTTCATAGTTCTACTCATCTGTCACTGAGGTTTGGCCAGATCAGAAGAATCATCATCACAGAATCTATCCACAGATGAGGTTCGAATTTGTATCAACACGTGGGTGACGGGAAGTAAAATTGAATTAATTGTCCATACACCTACTTCCACGCTCACTTGCTGTGGGATAGTCATACAATATAGTAATATCACATGACGGATTGAGAATACGAGCCAATGCTTACGGCAGGAAGGATAGCTCTTTGCGAAAACCAGGTAATCTGTCGTCAACTAAGACTGCAGGTGAAAATACCCGTGTTGGGACAAACTTAGACAGACTTTAAACTTTAATATTATAACAAAAAGTCTGGATATTTCAGAACGTATTTTATAACGTGTTGTGTTACTACGTATTTTAATTTAATTTATGTAATCTCGATTAAAATTACTTCCATGCCTCTGTGTTGTGTATAGGTGTAAGCAATTAGCTGAGGGAAGCAATCTAGGTGGAAGAGAGATTGGTCACTGACAGAGGTGAAGGTACACTTGACAAATCACCCTCTCCTATGCTCTGGCATGGTCTGATCACAGCACGCTGGAAATTAGAACTCCAATCGATACTCATTAAAGAACTTTCGGAACGCGGACACGGAAAATCGAGTTTCCTGGGTCGCACGCGTGACGAAGCAAAGAACAAATGGAAGTCGGTTGTTCTTTCCAGGTCGGGCCGAGCATACTATAGCAAATCCTTACGGTATTACGAACTTCAGATATCAGGGAAGGAAATGGATTACACTCAAATGAATGTTGTGTTCAATAGACAATTCACCTTGAATACCAACTGAAGGGAAGCTCATGTTAAAGGAAAATAAACCAGGAGCAGTGAAGGCGTAAAATTCCTCCTGTATACAAATTACTTATTTTCATTTACTGAGTTCATTGGACTAACGCCATGGCACAGGATTTTCTTCGCAACGTGAGAATGATATAGCTAGTACCAGACGTCTATAGTACACTACAACCCGAGCCAGTTAACACAGTCTTCATCTTCAAAAAACTATTTTTATCAGTGCAGATTGTACTTTTCTGGCTGTGATGCCGCTCTATACTGAAGATGAAAGCGATACAATTCTACGAAACGTCGGTAATTACCTACAAGTCGAAACGTCGTCAGAAGTCTTTAATTCAAATTCTCAATGCCCTGAAAACCTAAAACATATTGTTTTCATAAAATTAAATTTAATAGCCTTGTAGAAATGTCTACGTCTCAAAACGGTTTAGTCCACTAATGCATTCCAACCAGACATTTTGTTACCATTTCTCACCCTCCCCAAACTTATACACGATCCGCTTATTTTGTATTAATTTAACAACATAATTTGACATCACAAATTCTGAATCTTACAATATAACATTTCGGCTGTATTTTACAGCATTAAATTACTTATTATCCATTTAAACAAGTTTACCAGTCAGTATTAATTATATTTCGAACTTAACCGGCGACATGTTTCGACGAAAACTATCATCATTTATGCAAACTAAAGTACTGCGCCAAACACGACATGCTAAGAACATTTTAGATGAAGCTAGTTACTTTTTCGTTTGCAAAATAATTTATTACATTAATGCACTGTATTAGTGTTACGATATGTCTGGCCAGATGAATACACTATGTTGTCAAAACATGTCGCCAATTAAATTTAAAATAATTTTTGTTAACAAATAAAGTCCTTGTGCAGACAGTGTTAACAAATTCTGATTCTCCTCATTTTGTAGTAACCTGTTCTCCAATCATTTGGATTTCTTCATTTAGACGTTCAAATATTCCATACGAGCTTTGTTCCCGAATACACAATGCATGACAGTCTCAGAACGAGAGGCCAAATTTCACATCTTAACGAAGGAATACGTAATAAAAAGTGTTGGTAAACTTACATTTTAAATGCATCTTATCAATCTCCTTTTATGAAGCTCTGGACTTCAGTGAGGATACAGCTGATAGTCTACACTTTCAAGATGATGGGTGACAATAAATTGTCCTTTTCTTTTAGTTTGATTTTTAGACGATGAAGTGGCCGGGGGTTAGTATGACGCAAGCTATACTGAAGGGTGTCGACAAATTCAGGACGAAATTTGAACAAGGCATGACGTCATCATTGATCATAACGATCATTTCTATTAATTAATACTCTAATGGATGTTTATGGAAGTAACCTAGAATTCATCGTACGTAAATAATTTTTAATTTTTACACAAATAAGCTAAAAAATCAGTTGATGTAACTTTTTACCTCAGTACTGATGAAAGCTCAGGGACGTACGAGTGCTTTTATGTGAAATGGTCGTTAAAACTGTCCCGTCTAAATGAAAATTTAAGTCGTTACACAAATTTCTGTTAACTTTCCGGTATTTCATTTAATTATAATCGGGTTATACGTTCTCGAGCCGATTTCTACATGTGGGTGGCAGATGGTCTTGCTCTGCACGCCCTGCGTTAAATCACTTGTACATGAGCACATCTTAATTATCCCAGTACAAGCATTAGCAGTATACACGCGTGCTCATGAAGCAAAATCCCTCCTTTGTAGTTTCGTTACAAAAAACATCAAAAAACAGCCAAAATCACCAATACAAAATGTAGATAACAATAAACCCAACCCGGCGACGTATCTCACATTAAAAAATGCACAACTCCATTAAATCTGGGGAAGCAGAAGACGTGGTATGTTGATTTATTAACTGTAGATGTTGCAGATCTGCGAATAAACTATGAGGGTAACTATGATGATGGTATAGAAGTCAGGATTCTTGGCTTACTTCAGCGTGTTATTATGCGAGGTCATGTCTGAAGAGTTGAAAGATGTGAACCAAAGACATCCAGAGGCTTATAGCAAACACGCACAGACCTTGATAGGTTTCTTCTGGAGTACATATAATCTGTCTAACACATAAAATTCTCTACTGAAAGTATGAATGACATTTTACTTAATAAGGACAGTTCACGGTTAAAAATCTGAGTTTGCAAAGTCGAAATTCAGAAGTCCGCGACGTGAAGTAGAATTGAATTTGCTCAATATTCACTCGACGAAGAAAGATTCAAGATTGAGACCAGGCGTTGGAGAGAGATTAGTAAGATCTAGGAAAAATCGCTGAGTGTGCAGTAGCAGTTGTCAGGCACAGTTACTATAGCGGAAAGTTCGAAATACTTTCCTTCAGTTTCGATTTACAGAGATCGTTTACCTTGTTCACTAAATGTAATTGGATTGTAGAGAAACTTCATTGCCGTAAATACGTTGGTACTGCGTTCGAAATTACACAGACCTGTTCAAAGAAGTTTCTGGTATCTGAAGAAACGCAGTTGGGAGCGCAATTCACACGTCGAATATGTTAAGAAAGCTTAGTACATACAGCACGAATTAATAAATTTATAATAAAATATCTCATATCTGATTTTACAGAAGTTGAAGGTATTCAGTCATCAGAATATCTCTCAGAAATTTAAAAAAATATATACACATATATTTTTCGGTGGAGGGGGGGGGGGAGGCGTTAGTTCGACCATGGAAGAGGCAGCAAGTACCGTGAAAACATCGGTAATGTTTATCATTTCGATACCTACAATAAAAATTTCCAGGGAAACATTTATGAATAGCATTTCTATGGAACATGAAGACCTAATGATGGTGTCTTGGTTGTCGCGCGCCGTATAGTCTGGAAGAACTTTATCGACATTTTAGAGGTGCTTCCTAATGCCGTAATCAGAATGATGAGCATATTCTGAAACGTACACAAATT
>NW_019059752.1:597424-613104 GCF_000696155.1 Zootermopsis nevadensis
CAACCCAGAAGACAGCCAGCCATCTTCCTACTCAAAGATGTGAGAACCCGGAATCTCACATACAGCCCTAATGTTTATTTGGTTACAACAGTCAATTTTCACGAAAACCGTATCAGCCTTAGGTTTCCATTTGAAGGTGCCTGATTCCACAAATCGAACAGCATTTATCTGAAATATGTATATGGCGCAAATACAGTAAACTAAAAATATTCTTATTAAAAAAATTTAATAACAGAAAAACATAAACGCACACACCTTCCGTTCCAGAAAACATGGAAGATAAATTTAATTTGTTTTTTTTATAAAGAAGGAAATGTATAATTAATCATGATAGGTATGTCAGAGAAATAAATGTCGCGTGGAATATACGACACTGAAGTATATCAGGTACTTGAACAATAAAAGGACTAACAAAGAATTATTAGATAACTATATGAACGTCTACGATATCAATACGATACTCTCCACATGGAAGAACTTTGCTACGTTTCTACGAGAATCCAGATGACAGGTTGCTAAACGAATTCTTAGACTAGAAATGCTTTTTTCAACTTTCTGTCGAAAAGTTCTTTAATTAAGAGAACTAAAAGTGTTCCACTCAGTTTCTGACTTAAGCAACTGACTCTAAGAAAGCCGGATTTCAGAGAGCACTGAAGAAACTCCACTTAGTCTGTACATATTCTACGAAGAGAATTTCAAAAAATTAAGATGGTTGTCTTCTGGGATGTTGCGCCGTGAAGTCTGGTAAAAGTTTACCTAAGTTCCAGAGGTCCCTGCTGTTTCCATCATCGGGGCGACAACCTAGAAGACAGCTATCTTCAGATTCACCGCCGTGAAAACATATCCTACATTTTGAATACGGTTTAACAACTATAATAATTGGATAAAGCCAGAGTTTTAGTGGCCAAGAGAAGATTATGCTCCGAATTCATCATCTGTGTCCGGACAATACACGCGCAAGTTATCTTGATAGTTGCCTTCCTATTTGCCAACTGTTAAGAAAACATTTGTACAGTAGAGTATACCGCTACTATTAATAATCTCCTCCTTCCTTCTTACCCTTGTTAAATTTGCTCATGATTGTGTTCGCCATTGCTGACGTGTGTCTCCGCACTCAGAACTATGAGCAAATGTTCGAAGGATCGGAGAGGAACAAATGTTTCATATCTCACTCATACAGAAAGCTTCCTCCATCTCGACCATCCACCCCGTTCGTGACTCTTTAGGCCACCGAGATAACCCGCCAGTACAGTAATATTCGGTAGTCTTGCATTCAAAAGTAGTCAGCCTTATTCTGTCCAAAATTCCCCTAACAAAGTTTTCATGTTCATAGTACGAGACTTCCATCTCTTCCCTTAGCAATTACAGGAGGTGTCTTTCTCTCTTTGTTCCTACCTTGCAGTGTGGGGTTTGTGATAAGGCCATGCGGCGGCTGAGAGAGAGGGGGGTGAGCCAACCTGATTTACCGGCCAAACTTCCTTCTTCCCGCCCCATAGCATAGTCCCTTAAAGCCGTAAGCGAAGAGGGCTTAATCAAGCGATACATTTTCAAACTAGACCCTTAACTAGTATAGAATAACATGCATACAACAGATATGATACAGCGTCATAAAATTATTGGCTGAAAGCAAATGGCAACAGAAGACAAAAATTAACTTAGATTAAATTTAAGTACGAACTTAGTAACTTGCCGCAAGAGCGATAAAGTAGGCAATTGAGTATGTGGTCGCTCAAAGTTCAGAAAGCACAACTTCATATTTACAGCCTCTAAAATTCACTACGAAGTGAATTTACAATCCTTCAACTTTCTTTAGAAGCACCAATTTCCAGTTTAAAGTTCGCATTTAGGAAGATCGTTTCCATAAAATGACTGAAGCCATATTATACAAAGACGCAGCTCCAGGGCTCTTGGCGCAGAACACGCAGAATTATAGCGCTTCTGTCTAGGCGTACCGAAGAGTAACAAACAGGTGATTTAATTTCATAGAATTGACAAATCATGGTGAGAGTTTATTGTTTTCCGAGGCTAATTTTTAAATCACCTTCAAGGAATATTTTAAACAATTTTTGTGAAGAGTAGAATACAACTAAGCTGTGCACTACTTGATTTGATTATGTGATCAGTAGACTTTATGGTACTTTCCTGGACGCCTGCACAAATCTGCATCTCGTAACATAACGAAGAAAACATTACTATGAAAAACTGGATTATTCCTAATCAATACAAACAAAGGCTTAATGACAGAACATCGGTGTTCATGGAAACAGTATGTTTCTCCAAGATGTTGGTATCCACCCACAAGTCCTCACGACTTGGCGAACCAGAAGACCTACATCGACGTCATAATCGCTGTTTGAAAACTAGAATTCACTGCTTATTTTTTTTAACCTTAAGTCCAGTCTCTGATGCCGGGCATGCACATAAAATATTTAGTGATTTTCCACATTCATTATAAAACTTGCTACTAACTGTGCTGATTCCAAAAATGTTCATAGTTGTACTCACATTCAACAAAATGCGGTTAATAATGCCAGTTTTGTGGTTCGCACGGCGGTAAGTATCTAGTTTACCGACGTTTCAGGGGTGTTTGTTTCCTACATCATCAGGGCAATGACTGTGACACATTTCTGTTGCGTACTCAATTAAATTTACTTACAGAATACGAATTCAGCTACACGCCGTTAAGATGCACATACCTGGAAGGAAGAACAATAACATTAAATTCTATACAGGAATCAGTTAACACATACACGCATAGAAACATAACTGCATTGTGAAGAAAATCCATACAATTATTCGTGCTTATAATACATCTGCGCATAGTAATTACATCAGTCATGATTCATCGATTAACGCGTAGAAGTGCTTTAATCCTGGTTTAACCGTAGGTCTAGTGGTAAAAATGTGTTCCAAGTGACTGGCTATATACGTCCGCGTAGTATTTCCTTACACAGCGTTAATAAACTAATCTTCGTAATGGTGAAGTGCTGTGTTTCCTTAGCGGACCATGTGTAATTATTAAATAATGACAGACTGCACGAAATTCTAAAGCGACGAGTCACCGGGGCGACCAGGGTGACTTTGGCGACAAGAGCGATCGTGGCGACTGCGAAAACCGTGGCAATAGGTCTGACCATGTTAGGTTAGGTCTGATTACGTCAAGTTAGATTTCGTCCTGTGTGGTCAGCCTTGGCGAGGTCTTGTCAGGTGTGACTTGATTTATTTTGGTTTGCTCATGTTAGGTTATTTTTTTTTTTTAGTTGCTTACATATAGGTCGGTGTCTGTTACAGTGGCCGCCTGGTCTGAGGCGTGGGCTTCGTGTGCTTGGACACTGGGACCGTGGGTTCGAATCCCACTTAAGCATGGATGTTTGTCCACGTCCTTCTGTGCTGTGCTGTCATGTGTACGAGTAGACTTTCGGACGGGCTGAACACGCGTCCAAGAGTCCTATCGACTGTCTAAACTCATCTAGAAATCTCCGAAAAAGGAGGGGGTCAAGACCCACGCTGGATTACAGAGCCACAGACATACAAACAAAAACATAAGGCCTATTTAATTTTATCGATTGATTATCTATACAGTAATTAGTCTATGTCGATATATCGACTGGTTAATATCATTATATCGGCTGGACGATATCGTTACATTGGCTTATTGATATATTAACCGGCTAATTACCATATATTGGATCTTCGATGTCGATATCGATATATTAACTGGCATACTAATGATGGGTAGGGCGTGTATCCGAGCTAAAGAAACCATATTCCCTGAGATGAAACGTAGGACAGTCTTCTGTGGTTCTGGTTTTTGTTTCTGTAAACTCCTTTTCGACATAAAGAGCTTTGTTCTTTCTATCATGCCTAGTTTCCGAGGTACAGGAAACGCTTTCATAGAGAATCAAACTCAGGACACCTTATCCGAAATTTTTACCTTTCTCAAGTAATAAACATGCCAAGTTTATTGTAAATTCATCCACCCCTTCTCGAGCTTAAGCGAACAAACACATGGACCCACAATATGAACTTTATGTGTAAGGTTCCTTCGTCTTTAAAGGGTTAAAGACGCCTACTGAACTGCCTAATATATGTAGCGCTAAAAGGGAGTCTGGTTTTGAATGATGGCTTGTGAAGGAGAAGGAAGCGCTTGTAGCTTATTTAAGCTGCTAGAGTGGTAAGACACGTCACAGAGACGGGGAATGAAGCATGTTTACTTTGAATAGTACTAACCTTTATCGCAACATTACCTTTGCAAAGAAAAACAAAAGCACAACATTTATAAAATATCTTTAAACGTAAAAACAGCAACTAAAGACAGATTTCTGCCAAAACACAAACCCAACCGCCTGACTCCAGATTATGGGCTTGCACAATGAATGCGGGATTTGCCTGCTCTTAACGTTAACCGCTAACGCGAACCTTTCGGAGTAGGCAGACTAGCATGTGAATGGGTAGATATAGTAAAACCAGAAAAAGAAGTCCTTCAAGATAGCGAATTTATGGCCTATAATGTAATCCACACAAAAGACACAATCTATACGCTGTGACTTTCGAATTCATCAATTAACTTATTAATTTATATATTAATTGCAGTCGGTATTAGCGACATTTCAGATTCTCACGGCGCCGATTATCAAGATAATTGTTCCATGGGATGTTGCGTAGTGTAGTCTGTTAGAAATTAAGACCGACGTTTCATAAGTGCTTACATAGCTCTATGATAGAGTCACTAAACGCCTCTGAAACGTCAGTCAATTTGTACGAGACAACAGAGAGCAACATTGCAGAATACAGTCATCGTCTAATCGAAAGTCCTCCAGTTACAGACGTCGTCGTTGATACCAGCTCAAAGAAGGAAAGGATGGCACACCCTTCCCTATTTAAGCTTTCCCTGACTTGCTATGGTAAAGGGAACGCAATGTTGACTTTAACTTAACTCCAGGTTTACTCATAAAAATCGAAAGTTTATTCATTCGCGAAGGAACATATTCTCACCCCTGAATTTCATAACGTCGAAGAAAATTAGGTTCGAGTTAAAGCAAGCAACTTGAGCTGGTTGTTATTCATGTATTGAGTTATTCGTGATCGATTTTCCCCCCTGCTTCTCAAGGATAAATGAAAAGCCTTAACTTCATTAGTGCAACGAATTACTCTCTCTCTCTCTCTATTTCACATCCACACACACGCTAATCCGTGCACCAATAAGAGACGAGAATGTCTGAAACAGGATGGGATGTCTTGTTAATTTATAAAGTCTAGCCTACAGGCCTTGTTATGGTCCTTACAGTTTTCTATTAGTATTCTATTCTGTCTCAAGTTCCCCAAGAAGGAAATTTCAAAAGATAATAGTAAAGCACATCTTACAGCAGGAGATGAAGACGAAAGAATCACATAGAAAATTACGATAATGGTCTTCTGTAGACTGGTCTGTAAATGCCTACGTTCGGATAAACATGCTGTCTCCATCTTCAAGGTTGAAGTGTCTATGGTGGAAAGTGGGGAAACTGAAGATATGGAAGACGAAGAAGTGGAGGGGACGATGTGGATCAAGACAAGGTCGGTTTTGAGGACATTTTGTCCGAAGCCCTGGGTACTGAAAACGTGAGATTGGAGACATTATGCGTAGAATATTACCCTGCGCCCGAAGCAGTGCGAAGTAGATTTCAGGCGTTTCTCGACTATGCCTTAGCGATTACCTTTCCCGCAGTGAACCGAGATAACTTGGTCAATACAGAGACTGGTTACAGGCAAGACAACTGGGGTTTAATTTCCGGCAGTAAACGGACTTTTCTCCGTCAAAACGTCGAGACTGACTCTGGGATGTCTCGGGGTGTCTTCCCTGTCATATAGCGGCCGGCTCGTGCATTTCTCCACTTGCGTCCAACCAATGTCCAGGTCCCCAATGCACAGGTATTTATCTTCGTCGGCGCAGACATAAGTTACTTAACTTTTTTAATAAAGTTATGTTAACGACATTTGAGATTTCAGGGGCTCACGGCGCCGAGTAAGAACATGGCTGTCTTCTGGGCTGTTGCATCGTGTAATCTTGTAGAAGTCTATGGCGTTTCAGAGGTAACTGCTGCCTCCATAAAGTAACCTCTGGAACGTCGGTATACTTATACCAGACTACACGGCTCAACAACCCAGAAGACAGCAATCTTAACGGCAATTCTATCATGTTAGTAGCAAAAGTGCGTGCGTAAGCAAATATATAATTTCATGCTGTAAATATACACATAAGTCTGTGTTTGGAATAATTACAGTCTTACGGTCCATTAGTGGTAAAGTAAAGCTTCGGAAAGTAAAGGCTATTCTCTGCTCAGATCTTATGTCCCTTGTTCGTTGTACATTGCAATAAAATACAATCGAGCCAATTTCTGTAACGACTAGCACACGAGAAATAAAACTGCTCGCCGGGAAATTATACAGTATTATTTTAAGAAAGATTCTACGGCTATAATGTGCCGAAATATTCCGCTGAAGGTTTATTTTAAATATATATATAAATATACAAACACAGCTTAATTTTTGGAGCCCGACATTCATTCTCATGGTTAGAGGGGGCAACTAGTGGAGTCTATCTTAAGCCACTTAAATCCAGTCATCAAACGCATATCTAATTATGTGTATCTCAAAAATATTGATAATGAAAAAAGTTATTATGGATTGCACAGACACACACATCTGATTATAAAAAATACCACAATTTAAACTAAGGGCTGTATTATATAATATTGGTATATGATGTGATATATAGCATACTTACTTTTAAAAGAAGATTTGAATATCAAAAGGTTATTAAATAGTTCCCTCAAAGGAATAAAGGAAACATACAAATGTTGTGCTTATGAAAGTGATATTCAACCGTCTCGAATTAGAAATTAAATTAAAGTTAGGTAACCATTCCATAAACTTAATTTTGTGCAAAATAACGGCTATAAAAACAAAAATCTGCGTTAATAAAAGTTTTAGGTTAGAGCCTCTGTATTAAAGGAAGAAATCCAATACTAATACTTGCAAAGTGCAATCGTCAAAACCCATTAGAAGAACAAAGAATATTTATTTAAAGATGGCTGTCTACAGGGTTGTTGTGTCGGTGTAGTCTGATAGGCGTTTACTCACGTTTCAGACGTACTTGCAGCCAACGTCATCAGGACGATAAGCCCCGAAAACATGCAAGAAAGCAAGCAAGCGGAAGACCGGATACGGTCTTTCGTGTCTGAGAAACGTGGAGTGAACCGCTTCGTCTTGCGACTTCAAAATAAAATATTATGTTCCTAGGAAGTCCCCGTAAATACATCAAGTCCCTCTGGGGTAGTCTCACTGCCGTCTGGGGACACCATTCGCGTGCAGACGTGAGGAGTCACATAGCAGAGTACTCCTGCACCTCTTTGTTCACAAGCCTGTACTCCTGGGTCACTCCACATAAAGAACATAACGTAAAATACCTTCATAGAACGGACGTGACGGCTCACAAGTCGCCTACATTCGTTGCTGCAGAGGTACAGCAGAATTAAACTTACACGGGTTGAAATTTAGTTAGCTTACTTTTTGAGGGACCATGAGACATTTTACAGTTCCTGAGAAAGAATAATATGAATGCAATTTCATGTATATTTATTACGGACACATTTTAAGCAAGCTGTGAAGATGTTTCAGGTAATAGAGTGTGCTTCAGTAAAGAGGTGATGTTGGACTAAGCTACAATTAACAAGAACACCTGTGAGCCCACAGTCTATACAAAACATATTAGAATAATATTAAAACAAATTTTTCGTAACTGACATGGAAAGCACTCATTATTTTTTCGATATACGATGATCGAGTTTTGAGTTACGTTTTTGAAGAATATTTTAATTTCGATCCACAAATGTCTTTTTTAGATATGCATTAAAATACATTTTAAATAAACACTCCTGTTTCTAAAACATAAACTAATTTACAACATTAAAGAAGCATCTTGTTTTCTTATGATTATTGAAATATTCTTAACACGGATTTTTTTGTTGTGAATTTCATCTCAAGCTTAGATCCGGATTTCGTGCTGTAGTCTGCAAATCACTGTCAAGAGATCCTTTTCAGTAAGGTTATACGAGCAGGTTAAGTGTAGCTATAATATACGAGATGTACGGATGATAAGGGCAGCATCAGTAGTCTTGAAGCATTCCGAATTTGAATTTCCTTGAACACTGAACATCGATAGTTTCCTTCGCTTAAGACACGAACATCAAATCCGAAGCCAACATGAAGGCTTATTGTGAACATTGTTTGCTTTGTAAGTGGATTATTTTCACCAATCGGCAGACCCTTATGGCATGCCCAGCTTGAGGTGGAATCTAATGAGCTTATGAACCACTGACTCCGTCTACCGGTAAGTGTAAGCTGTAACGAATATTGGCATAATCAATATAGCTTTTAAAGAGCAATCAGGGTCAGAATAAACAATGGTACTGAAATTAATGCTACTGTAATGCAAACGGTGATATGATAGTACATTCATTGTATTTGGTATGACAACGAAAATCAGTTTAAAATTATTGGGTTTCCGATAGACGTGCTTAAAGCATTAACAATGCATTATATTGTTACAAGTACATTTCACATAGGGTGACAGTTACACGTCAACCCACTCAAAGCAAGCGGGAAGAAACAGTGAAAAGATTTAGTCCAATGGAGTACCAATATTATCCGCGTTCTTCAAAAATTTTCATACTTATTTGTCATGATTTACACTTATGACCAAAAAATATTCATTGCCACAGAGCGTAGAACAAGACATAAACAATTATTAGTTTTAATTCCTTAAAAACTCGTTACATGAAAAAAATTTACAATAAAAATATGTAGATTCCTACGAAGTTTGTAACTTACGTAACGATATGATATGAAGAACCACTTACGAAGAAAACTGACGAGCTGTATTTTAGTTCAAGTAGGGATACACACAGATACGAATGAAATCCAAATGCTATGAACAGTCGAAGTCTGAAGGATTCTGACGATGGTGAACACATTGTGTCAAGTTGTTTTTTACGTTATTTGTCATCTAGATGTCATTAAAACCCCATCGGACATTGGTTTTACTTTCATTATTAGGCGTAAAGAGGACAAAAGCTAACCACTTAAGCTCCAAGGTCGAGTATATCTCACTCTTGGTCCAGGTTCGATACTAGGTCGATCAGGAAGTTCAAAAGATGTCTTTTGTCCTCTTTTCACCTGAAGATGAAAGCACAACCAGCTTACGAAACGTTGTGTGACTTTAAATTAATAAACGGAAGAAAATCTCTAACCACTTACAGTTCTGTTCATAATCATAATTTAATTCCACTCGAAGCTATAAAAGAGAGTTGATTGAGCGTTGTTACAAATCACGACCATAAAACAATAATAAGGATCAAGGGCTGTAGTACCGAAGTGAATTCAATACTCTGAAATAGGCTATTACTGGTTCTTGCCCGCCAAACACCTGCTCTGCTAAAGAATTGTTATTGCTGCCCCAATTATGTATTAGTTAATCTTTCCCACTGATAACCGGCAAGCAGAAACAAACCATTAAGTTGCCTTACATGAAACCCGTCTGATTCACTGTAATTTTAATATCCGCATCTGCAGTAGGTAAATCCAAAGCTCTACAAAATATGAATCAAAGTATAAATAATATAAATTGATTTATTACTAATTAATATACAATACACATTCATTAGTTATCAATAATGGCATTTAGATAACAAAATTAAATAATCCTAATGGTACATAAAACATAAACTCTTCGTTACATGTGACAAATATTAACGTAAAAAGTTACTGAAAGGAAATTATTACCATTACAATTTTATAGCTGGACACATGTAATAGTACTAATTTCCTTTCATTAGCCGGAAACGCATAATTAGATCGCATTATTTATTTGTAAATCAACAATTACGTCAAATGTTAATTTACGTGTGACCAGCTAGAATTAATATGACACGGAGTAAAAGTACTGACAATTGTTTCAAATGTAACAGGACTACGTCACAATAATAAACATGCATTCATATAATGGAATAAGTACACTAACTCGCCTGTTTTCCTGATCCACGTGGTCGCTTTCCAATTGATAACACCCAGCTCTTCTACTGGTTAAATAATGTCACTCAATATCGCACTACCAGATCTTTATAAGAACTCCCAAATCGCCCCTCCTACAAAAAAATTCACCGTGAACATGTTTAGTGAAAATATGGAACATTCAAGACTAAAGCAGAGTTTCAATTTCAGGAATTTTTTTATAAGTGCTCAGCACTGTAAAAAAGCACTAACACGCAGGAGAGCCAGACTACACAGCGCAACAACCCAGAAGACAGAAATCTTCATACTCATCGCCCTGATGACGGAGGCAGTATGACCTCTGAAACGTTGGTTAACATCGACCAGACTACACGGCGCAACAACCCAGAACACAGAAATCTTCATACTCTTCGCCCTGATGACGGAGGCAGTATGACCTCTGAAACGTTGGTTAACATCGACCAGACTACACGGCGCAACAACCCAGAACACAGAAATCTTCATACTCTTCGCCCTGATGACGGAGGCAGTATGACCTCTGAAACGTTGGTTAACATCGACCAGACTACACAGCGCAACAACCCAGAAGACAGAAATCTTCATACTAAGAATCGCCCTGATGACGGAGGCAGTATGACCTCTGAAACGTTGGTAAACATCGACCAGACTACACAGCGCAACAACTCATACTCACCGCTGTGAGAACCTCAAATCTTACAAAGTGTTATATATATATATATATATTCGTATATGCAACTTGTAATGGAAATGAGTGGTAGACGTAAACTGCAAAACACCGTAAATAGTACAAATATGTCAAAATGTCACAAATAGAACAGGCACACCACAATATCGTAGTGATAGAAGTTACTGTAAAGTGGAAGCACCACTCAATCTGCAGACCCCTCAAATGCGAAGCTGACAGTCTTTTGTTTCAGCAGCCTGCCCCCCTCCCCCACCCAAACCCGGGGGGTTTACTATCGACGAAGCGAATGAGCTAGAAGGTGGACAGACAAACGAACGGAATGAGATGTGTGGCGTCTCATGCAATCTGCCAAGAAGTTCATCAACTACCAAACGGAGCTTCTAACCTCTGAAAATGAGCATTTGGAGTGACGTTTTTGGTAACAATTTCTGACAGTGGCCATCCATTGTCTTCCTCTCTAATAAGTCAAACTTACTGATGGAACGCACGCTGCTGTAGGCCCACGTGTGTCAAACAGGAGCTTACATTTATCTATCACACTTTCGTTTCCAAAATGCTATGTGACATATCAATCTCTCGCTACCACCATAATTCGTATCGTAAGATGCAGTTTTAAATTAGAAAGTCAACTCTGCGGTTTGCTTCGTTTTACAATGTCATGCTTAGTCGAATTTGAATATGAGTGAAATTTATAATCCTAATAACGTGTAGTTCAATTCCTCAATGCTACACAAACGCTGTATAAAGTGAATTCTCAATTCATCACAGCCTTCGCAAAATTTTAAACACTACAATAGCTTGATAGATTTAATTTAAGAAAGAATATTTCTTCATTATTACTTAAGCTTCTTTTTCCAATTTTTTTCAATATTCTGAACAAGGAAAATAATGAAGGCCAGAAATATATTGTGACAAGAACAGATAAGAGGCATTACTTTCTAATTAGGTTATTAATGAAGACATCGAATAAAACTGATGTATTACTGAAGTTTCTTTTCCAGTATTCTAGTATATTTAAGTACCAAAAAAGAATCTGCGCTGTAAAAATTGTGCCGAGAATAGTTTACAAACATTTCTTTATAGTCGTGTTACTAATAATGCCATCAACAAGTATTGTGGATTCAGTTTTTCACGGTGATACGATGTCAATGCCGGTCTTTTGGGATGTAAACTTCTATTTAGGTAGCAACGTTTCGGAGAAACATACAGACTCCATCCTTAGGACTGAAGTCCTGAAATGGAGACTTGTGTTTTTCGGAAACATTGGTATATATACGGAAGTCCACACAGCGTTACTATTCAGAAGGCCTTCATCAATAATTTATTAAGAGAACAGAAGATAAGTCATTTCGAGACACACATAATACCTTACAGAATAATGGAACTATTTTTCTATTACGATTTTAAGTTCCAGTTTTTCTCAAAACCGGTACAAAGTGTATCACTAAAGTCAGATACGAACTTTCAACGGGGTCCTACCGCTTCTTCCTCGGTTTTATAAATGACATTTCCGCAACACACCCTCACTCCCATATTAAGCATTCATTTCTTGTCTCCCCCAACCCAGCAAATCATCCTGCTTATGGCACCATTGCATTGTCCTAACATTAACTGGAATTACCCCGCAGACTACATTACAGAGTTCATCGTCATGAAATGTTCTAAACTGACGACTTCATACCACTTCAGTCGAAATACGAAGAAACAAAATTAATTGAAATTGGTTTAACCAACCACATCGAGGGGTTCGGAAAATGAATTCCGTGGACATGTAGCCAACCCATAACACAGAAACCATTTAACCACTTACATTTTGTTAACGAAATCTAATTCTATTTGTATATTTATTGGTAACAAAGAATTTTGCTGTTAATATAATTATTATCTTTAATAGACGTTTCTTTCTACCCATCTTATTTCAACTACATACAAATGACATCCTTCCGGGATAAAGGAGCGTGTAATCTTATACCGCTGATGAAGGAGGCAGTACGTACCTCCAAAACAACCATCACCTTCCACAATACTACATGACGCCATATCCAACAAGACCGCCGTCTTCATACTCGCTAGCGGGTGAACCTAAAATCACGCAGTGCCTGGCTAAGAACTGGACGACCAAGGTTCGATCCCCGACAGAGGCAGCAGATTTTTTTCCTCTAGCCTCTGCGTACAGACTGCCTCTGGGGCCCTTTCCCAGGGGCAAAGCGTGGACGGGGCATGACGCTATCACTCACCTGTGTCTAGTGCCGAGGTTAAGAATGAGTAGGAGCTATATCTCTTCTCACCCCCGCCAAGTTCCAAAATGGCATACAGCAGGACAGATTTACTTTTTCATCATCTTCCGGAATGGCAATAGGTCTGCATTTCCACAGAGACCAGTACAACTGGCGCACGAAAACCATTGGAGACAAAAATAAGTGTAACAACGAAAAATAAAGAAATGAGGGGAATGAGGAAAGGGGAAAGCTGCCGGACACATAGAAGAATTATCGAAGTTTAAGTGAAAGCAACCCCTTTTTTATGTGTCTAAATGCACAAGGTGAAAACTCTTTACACCATTCTTTTCCTACATATGGACATGTAAGGGTTGGTGGTGATAGTTTATTTGCACTTATCAAACACCGTTGGAGCAATGGCACAAGGTGAGGGTGGATGTAGTGGTTGGAAACTTGAGTGCAAAGTCAATATTTCAGAGTAATGTGTTTATGTGTGTTTTAGCTACTGTCGTCGGAGAGTAATTACACTTCAAGTTTGTTTACTTGTTGGTTAGTGTGTTTGTTTACGAGTAATTTGGGGCAAGTAATACACACAGCCGTTAGCGGAAGGGATACAATTCGTAATTGGGTGGAAAATATTAGTACATTACGACATAAAACCACGAATGGTGTTCTGGCCGTGCACCACGGTTTGCCATCACTCAGCAGAGTCTGTTCTGCCGGCAGATCGCATATTTCTGCGATAAGAATAAGGCTGAGTATGTCTGAAAGAAGAAATAAAGGCGAAAGAAATAGAATAAAAGAGGAATAAATATACAATGTTACGGAGGAAAGGCGAAGACGGCGAGAGAGAAGGAATTACTGAAAAATAAATGGCAATTATTAAATTTGTAAGGAACAAATTCAAATATACTACCTCATATTTATAAATTCATGAACTGAAATGTGAATAACTATTTAATAAGTAGTTAAAAATTTAAAATTTATTAAAACTGGGACACTTACGGCAACATATCGTGTATAATTCGAGAAATGAGTCGGTAGCATGAAACATCAAAGACGAGAACATCCAACTCGCGGGCCTGAGTTTGACATGCCTGCTCTCTACAAGAGTACATTAAAACGCAGACCCTTGCCTTTCACAACCTCAAACTTTCACAATCACTTCATCACATCAAGAGCTGAGTACGAAGCGAGCATATCGGAGAGATAAGAACTGTAGTACATTCTGAAGGGATGAGAGTACTGGGAAGATGTAGTCATAAATGGAAAGACAATTTTAAAATGGGATTTAAAGAAGCAATGTTTGAGGATACGGACTAGTTTAATCTTTCTCAACATGCTGTAAGGAAGCGAGTTCTTGTCATACTGCAATAAACTTCCGAGTTACGTAAGACGTGATAATTTTGTTGACTAGCTGAGCAACTGTTAAATTCTCGGGAAAGATTGTGTTCCGCGGAGTTCGCTATGCTGTAATGTATTACGCTGGAACACACAGCTTCCTCAACTGGCAAACTCTGGCACTTAAATTTCTAAAAGGACTTCCCCTACAAATTCCCTTAGGCTTACTTCACTAGTGCCAAATCCCAGCGACTTGGTAACGAAATGTCTACGTCATACTTCACGCTACCAGTTTAATCATTTTAGTTTAAGTTTTGTAAGTTTATGTCAATCTACAAACGCATCAAAGTACATAAGTGTGTTCAAAACTGAATCATGGACTTCCTCTCATTTCTCTCAGTTGTGTTATTATTTCTATTACAGTGCCGAAAATGACTCTTCTGGGATGTTGCGCCGACGTTTCAGAAGTGTTTAATGCGTCCATCATAAAGGAGAAACGTAAATTTTCCATTGTTCTTAGTGTTAACGTGTGAAAGCTTTAAACACAATACTCAGCCTCAACTCGGAACTGCGTCTCATCATGGTGTGAGCGATATTTTAGTGCATTTTAATGTGTTTTAATCTTTAACTATAACAGTAATACTACTGTAATAACATTATTTATATTGATAGCGGGTGAGATTTTACACATATTTACCATAAAAGCCAATTTTAACTCATTATTTATCATTAGTAGAGTGGTTTGCGAGGAAAGCCAGAAGCCCGAAGATCCACTAATTACGCTCGAAATATGTTACTCAATATATATCAAAACTAGTAAATAAGTCTATGAGTCGAGACATTAACAATATACTTCTAGTGTTTAGACGGTCACTTAATAATATGCAAAAACGCCCACAACATGAAGCTTATATATAATCTTATACCCTTGCCCCTCCCTTTTGAGACATATGTAATTCATGCTCTTTCATCACAGTAAGAAGATATATATGTACCCCCCTTTCAACCTGTTTATATCGTCGCCTATTCAAGGAAGTCATAACAGCTGTAACAAATCTGTCTCCCTCTACTCTGTTTTATTCTACTTCTTCTTTCAAACAATACAACAAAACAGAAACGAAATAAAAGTGAGCAGGTCCCAATATATACGCGGTTACATTCTATCTTGTGTCTTTTACCTGGTAAGAAACTTGTATTTTATTACTGAATAAGAGCGTTTTCTTTCATATATCCATCCCTCAGGGACCTAATCTTATATTAAAGCAAATTCGTTCGGGTGGAAGGTTGTTTCAGTCTTACATGCGCACACAGCCCAGGGCGGGCAATGAACAGGGACATTTCTTGCCAGTCTCCGGGACACCCCC
>NW_019059752.1:614835-636008 GCF_000696155.1 Zootermopsis nevadensis
ATGTAACTGAGTACACACACGATCATGTCGTTGTATATACTGCTCTTTTGCCAGCACGGGGCATCCAGACACAACGTGATCTGTCGTTTCATCAAATTGCTGACATAATCTGCATTTGCTGTCCCCATTTTACGAATTGGAATAGTCGGGGCTATAGATTATGTTGAAAGGAGGGGAAATAATATCTGGCCCTTATTTTTGATATTCCATTGTAAACAGGTGAATCGTGGAGTGTATCAGTTTCCGTTTATAGATCGAAATCAAGAATCTTCTAAAAATTAAAATTCCAAAAATTAATTACGAAAAGACTGTAAAAAACTACGGAAAGTTTCAATATAGATGTAGTATTTAATTTGGGACATTAGAGTGTTCGGCTTTTCACGTTCATATTAAATTCTAGTGCATAATATCTGAATATCAAGTTAGTTTCTTCCCTTTGGTACTCGCACATCTGCAAAACTGTAACCTCTTTAATGACCTGTAAATAGTTGTGCATCTGCTGGCGACTTGGTAAAATGTTAAAACAAAAAAAGGAAAAGAAGATTATTCAAAGTTCAGACTACTGAAAGCGTAGGAGGGAAACAAAATGAGAAATTAATCCAATATCCTACTCATTGAAAGCAAAGAGAATGTTCCGTTAGAGTCTGCCCGTAACACAAAGCATTATGGGATTCGACACAATTTTCTTCTTCAGCATTAAAGATTTTAAATGTCGTCATGAATCTCGTTTGTAATTATCTAACATCACCACGTTTCGACCGTCCAATTTAAGAATATCTTGCAATTAAGGAAAGCCCAAATAACTTGCAGCATTAAGTTTCTGATTAACAGCAATTAGTTGATGGGACAAAAATGGCATCTCAATCTTCTTTTCTGCTTTTCGTTCTCAACCACTTCTCTGCGCTCATTACTCGATCCATTCCTCAAATGTAATTGGATCCAACGCTGTGTTTCCTAAAAAAAAGTTTCCCAATCCCGAATTAAGCAGTAGTCAGCACATGACAAACTTCTCACGGAAAAGAATACAAAACACTTCAAAATTAGGACAATCTTAGGAATATCTTCGTGTAAGAATATAAATTACTGTTCCTGAATTGACTGCACGTATCATAGAACTTATTGAGAATCTGAAAGGTGCTCAGCAGGTCGAGAAATGTCCCGCTATTGCGGAGCATGAAGATTTATTACGTGTTCAAATGAACTCGCTACTCGATTCTATCTAGAACCACTTAAAGTCTCACAATGTAAGAGTCGACTTTGTTGGGATGCTCTTGAAAATGTCCTGGAATCTACTCCATGGTCTTTTTAGTGATTTTTCTTTTGAATTTCCTTGGTACAGGTTATTCCCCTAAATTAAGATCACTGTAATAAATCTGTGGCGAAGAGTAAAAGATTATTAAGTGAGATTCCAGGTTCTCAAGGA
This sequence comes from Zootermopsis nevadensis, assembly GCF_000696155.1. The sequence continues at coordinate 616,259 of NW_019059752.1, forward strand.
GGCGAGAATAAATATAATTGTATTCAAACTACACGGCGCAAAAAACCCCAGGACACAGCTACCTTTAATGAAATAATTTATTTTATCTTACTGTTTAATTATTTTCTTTTAGATTCAGATATTCTCATTAGCACAAAGTTCTTATGTATCTCCCGTAGAGTGACAGACTAAGATTTAAACAATTATAGTTTTGAACATGTTAATATTTATACTAATCATGGCGAAATAGTGGAGACATAATCTGTCTCATTCGGATGGTCAGCTGCTAGCTGTTTGGCACCCATAACTTTATACCGTTTCTTAAACGACAAAATAATCTCAGACGTTGTTACTTTCTATCTCTCATCCTCTTTTACCCGTAGGTGTCGAAATTTTTATTTATTTAACTGATCTACTTGGACAATGGTAGGACTCCTTGGATGAGTGATCAGCCCGACGCAAGGCCTCTACCTATACAAACACAGAAAAACGCAGACAAACATCCATGCCTTGAGTGGGACTCGAACCCACGGTCCCAGCGGTCAGGCGACGTTGTTACAGCGTCGTTAAATAATCTATCCGCTGATTACTGGAATTAATGCATTAAACGAATAATGTGTTAATTATACGATAGCCAGTTACATACTGTAAATAGATCGGACTTCATTCGGGCTGAAATGAAAATAAGCCGGGTTTAAGTTTAGTATGGATAACACATTTGGGCCGGGTTAAACTTTAAAAATTCTGGCCGCGCAGACCTCTAACTGATGTTACCTGAGCTACGCATAGTAACAAAGCAATTTAACAGCATTTGTAATGTGAAATACGATATCTCACATTCACAGAGGCACCGCATTACCATCGAATGTAATCGGCAGACTTCTTAACCTCTGACCAACAATGAATACACATTAAAAGGGTCTCACTTCTAATCTTCTGTACAATTTATATGACTAACCTGTAGGCTCCTACGATGAATAAACTGATAGTTGTGTGTCACGTGACAAAATGTTTCAGTATCGTGACTCAAAGAACTCGTATATCGTTAGTTGGAGACTCAGGATTCATGGAGTGAAATTAAGTATTTCTATCAACGCAACTGGTGAAAGGAAAATGCATGAGATTTGTGAGCGCCAAAGTGTGTCACACAGTTAATATAACAGAGTTTTGAATTCTTTCTCGACAGTTACAGGTCGAAATTTACTCTTGGTAAAAACCACTTGGGAGCCAACGAGTTATGTTGCTGAGGCATTCGTCCGCCCCTGAATCCAAAACTTCAACTATCAGTCCGTCCCCTTCAACTCAACCGACACTCCACCGAGTAAGGAGTCTGAGGGTGAGAAGCGATACTCAAGTATCACGAAGTTTTGGAGGTAAGTTTAATGACCTCCGCTACTACGATTCTAAAGCAAGCCCTGAAGATGCCGAAGTGCCGAAGGTAGTAGTAGATGTTCCTAACACTGTACACACAAACTCCCAACTGAAGCAATTAACCAAAGATGGCTCGGATACAACACGATGATTGCTTCTTATCTCGAAATATTAGTGTCGCTGAATTCATATTTTAACTAAAATGGCTGACGCTTGCAGTAATTATTTGTTCAAGATGATTCTGTTTAAACATCCGACAACTTGCGTCGTTGGGGAAAGCATTCAGCTGTGTGGAGACGGACGACAGACAATTCCCTTGTAGTTATTCCGTGATAATACAAGAAATTCTTAACGTTAACCCGTTGAAGCCAAATTTTGTCTAAATAAATCCGTCCGTACCACAAAGAAAACACACCACCATTGTAAAAATCAACTGTTTGACGCTTTTTTTTAAAAAAAATAGCTGTTTATATTGATAATCATACGAAACTGTTAAATACAAAACAAATAATTACATATGGTTTTCTTCGCTATTATTACATCGTTAGCATAATGACGAGCGGACATTGCTTATGAACCTTCTAACTATAAGTTGTTTTTTCTCTCCGCCAGACACAAGTGCCTCTCACTTCTCCTCCACAATTTTATCTTTGTTTCTACTCTTTTGCTGTCCTTCCTAACTCTCTCTTCGGCTTCAAGGAGTTAATCTTACCGCGAGTGTAACTTCATACACAATAACATCGGAATCATACAGGAGGAAATAAGGACGTAAAAGAACTTCTTTTCAGTTTTCGGAGAGATAAATAATTGTGATCAGGTCCACTACGGGAGAAAAGCGAGTTACTTTCACTTTGTAGGTGAGTAATAGTCTGAAGGCAATCTTCTGTTATAGTTGGCTCTTAATGGTGGCATGAAGTTAATACAGTATCAGCTCATTTTCTTCATCACACGCCTTGCGGTAGAACTCTGGTAATTGCCCCTTTGTGGGGAATGACGCTGGGGCTTGATCTTAAACGTATATCAAGCTGAAGAGACACCAGGACAGTGTAATACTCACACGGCAAGCGTCCTTAACAGTGACCCTCATAAAATTTGTAAAAAGTTAATTACTTAAAACGGTGCACATCTTTAGGTATTTTCCCGTCTATTTACTAAAGCAGATGGTACATACAGTTAAAACGTATTTATATATAGTTAGTTATTTTGGAACATGTATCAGGCATATTGACAGACATATTTTGCAATGAAATGCATATAAGCATTTCTTCCATGACTGCGAGACATCTATCATTGGCCTTCATCGAATCTAATTAAAAAGAAATATTAAATTATTTTGTAAAATTATAACAGAAAGACTAAGTAAAATAGTCAAAGTACCTTATAACCTGTGAATTATTTTAGTAAACACGCCATGTCGAAAGGGTAAAAATTATCAGTTTTTTTTAAAAAAAGAAAACTTTTTGACACATTCTTCAGGATCGACCCACGTCAGCACCACAAATCGAAAAAAAAAAATTACACAAAAATTTCAATACCTCAAGAGAAGAAACGAAATGAGTGACCTTGAGAAAACACCACTAGTAGAAATAGGGACAAAATCTTGTGGAAAACATAGAAAAGTAGGGAAGAAAGTATTAAATTTAATCTTCAACATTTAGGCTGGATGTAGATTGAATTAGATTAGTCCAATAGAAGTTTCGACACATGGCAGCTGCAAAGTAGTATTTTTAGAGGTTCTTAAAGACGGGTACTTATCAGCTGAGAAACCAAGAAGTGCTCAAGAAAGATTCTGCAGTTAGTCCCCTGTTTATGTATATGTTATAAGGAAATGCACGAAATTCGTCAAACTGTCCTAAGGTAAAAGTGGAATAACTAACGCATCCTAACCTAACTAGACTCCTACTAGAGACAGAAGTTTTTAGTTTTGCCTATGAAAAAATATTTTAGAGGGACTTCCGGCAACATACATAGGCTTACATTTTCTCCCTTTCTGAATTTCTTAACCAGTCCGAAGAAATGACAGTTCTTATAATAAATATCCTTAAAATGTTCCCTAAAATATACTGGACATTTGTTTATTATGAAACAAATAGGTAACAAGGTTTGTGCAGGTTCCTAAAATTAATAGTAAGGGACTATATTTACACTGAAGGTAAATTTTAAAGACTAAAAATGCCAATTTTAGCAAATACTTTCCATAAAAAGAACATAAATTAAAAGAAAACTCGTATATGATGTCTAAAACTGTATGTTTCATATTCTGTGACGGCTATGTTTTGACATGTCAAATGACAAGCAAACGTAAAACTATGATGACATCTAGTCCACATGTCCGTATCCTTCTTCCCTAATAACGTTTGAACCAATCGACGTGTGTAAACGCGGTACCAGCATAATTCCATTGCTGGACAACACACAATGCAACTTGTAAATCCTAAAACATCAATAACAACAACCACGCGACTATGCTAACTTATGACACGCCATTTCGTGTACGGCGCTGACAATTTGCATCAATAACGGTCTAATGTTATCGTAACTTTTTCGTACAATATAACAATAACATGTCAGCAGCTATATGCAGCGTATAAAGTATTCCGTTTGCTGGCCATAAATATTGAAACACTGAAACTTTACATGTGAAGTTTGTTATAGATATTGATCAGAGATGCGCCTATAAGTTTTCTATGATGCATTTTCGAATTTGTTAAAAATGACAAACATGGTGACGACGTTTTGAAAATTTGAGTTTATGTATGGCACCTATTAGATACATAGAGGGAACTACTTTCTTTCTCACACACACATATATACACACAAACCTAAACACATACATACATACTAACTTAAATATATCATTCTTTGACAGAAAAGGATTTGAAAGTGAATAACTTGCGTTAAAATAAAAAAAAGAGTACAGACTGGTAACATCGTCCAAATATCATTCGCCTCAGGACAGATTCGAAATCGATACTCCCGAATACGAAACACCTAATCACTGAACTCCGACACCCTTCAATTGAGAACGCGTTGCAATGCAGCCAATATTTGCACCAAAATAATTGTTATGTATACCAACTTCTCGGGGAAAGTTTAAGAAAGAGGGCCTGAACACAATGCAAGTAGTTTCACGATGATCACAGAAGAGGCGAAAGGTATCTGAATGGAAGAGGCCGTGGCTGATTTGAAACTATTATTTCAGAACTTCCCTAAAGACTCTGAGTAAATTCTACGGGAAACCTTCCCAGATATCCGGTCTCAGAGACGAGAATCAGATCGAATACCAAAGTAACCATTACAAGAAGAGATTATGTCTCCAAATTCCGTACAACTTGGTTTAAATCCTTTGTAATGCATTTGTGTAATGTATTAAATATCCTGTAATGTGCACATTTCTGTAAGGATCCTTCAGAAACAGTGGATGAGACATGATATTAAGAACCAACTAATTCAAGTCAGTGGGAATGACATATGTAACTATCAAAATTCCCGTAAAATATTTACCTAAGCGTCATGTTACGGCTTCTGAAAACCTACTCCACTCCCCAATTCTAGTTTCATCTTCCATTCCACCTGACTTACTCCAACCCCTCAACTGAAACTCAGCCATAATTAATTGGACTATTAATTTGGGTAAAACCCTACGCCAACTTCCTCCCCAATCAACAGCGTTATTCGCCTTCCATTTCACTAAACCTCATATATCTGTGCTGAATCCATGATGTAAAACAGAGGCACGACCCTAAAAATTATGACATAGGGACGTTTCATTTGCTGCCGGTCATCAATTTCAATGTGAAAATGTTATTTATTATTCATAATTTATATTACCATAAACGTCTTACTCACCTTCTCTCATTAAACAAAGATATTTATCAAGCATTATCTCTTATCCCATGTTTTTTATCGCAATAAGTTAAAAGTTGAAGTTAAATACATTTTTTAACAATCTACTATAAAAATTTGTGATTTAGTCGTCAAAGAATGACGTCATCAACAATGCCGAGTACAACAACAATGCCGAGTAAACAAATATAACGCTTCACAACAACGAGATCAACAACTACCAAGCCAGTCGCATTATCACTGCTCCAGAATCAGCCTCCGAACAGCGACATAAAACTATTTAAGAAATGATGAAAAGTGAAAGAAGACGTTATCAACACCAACAAGGTAATCTGATACTAATAATAATATTCATTCAAGTCATACTGATCACTCAAGGGTTTTAACCCACCATTCGTGGGGGGGGGGTTAGTTTAGTTTCTTACTCAAGGGTTAAAACATTTAGGCTAATATGGAATTTACTACGACGCACCGTAACGTTATTAATCTTCGGGTATTTGAGAATAAAAATCACAAAACCTGAGGATTTGTTATTTTTTAAGACACGACGAGTTTCTTAGACACCCCTGTGCCTAATTCTCGACACAGAAATAATCAATCATATTCCCGACGCGGAAAGTTTCTCTCTGAGGGGAACGTTTTTTGTAGACCACGCGCCGTTAGGAAGAAGTAAGGCTGGATGGAAGAACGGAGTTGACTATTTAATATATGGATTCTTCAGTACGTATGAGAGGTCCGTCATTTAACACTACCCCGAGCCACATTCAATGGGCATACTGACGCCCACTTCTCTCAAGTTCGATTTTAATATTATACTCCCACCCATGGCTGTAGTTTAAAATTCGTGCTGTAATTAGCAGATTCGTTTTAAAAATAATTAACTACGGTAATAAGTTTATGATTTCGCAACAGCATTCTGTACTATTTGTTGAGAATACCTGGGGCTCTTACGGCAGTTATATAATCTTTATAAACAGTGATGTGGAATAAATGTGTTTAAGAAACCCCTCTTTTACATTTGAGCAAAGGCGCCTGACGAGGTAAGGGATTTCTCTCAAGAGAGGAAGGATTAAGCCTCACAACAGTTGTTATATGGACCTCTGGGATCTTGAGAGCGCTTGAGACTTATAAAACAATGAAACTTTCCCTCTGGGTACAGCTTTGAAGTCGTCTTAACGACTAAGTGCAGTACTTAGCGTTCTGAACAATACACAATTACTAAACAAGAGCATTATCGCCTAAGAAAGTAATTTTAACAAAAGCTTCATACAGTCGCATTTATGTGTATGAATGAAAATTTCTGTTTCAGTACAGCGAATTAATTTCATTGTGTTCTTGTTATAATGCAAATCCATTGGCATTCTCTTAGACTACTAAGCATCTGTGTACAGCGAATTCGAAGATTTCTGACTAAATGAACTTAGTTGTGTGGAGAAACACAACTACTGTCCTTTTTCTAGCGATTGCCAGTTTTAAAAAAATAAAGTTTTGCTTAATGTCCACAATGTTATCAATTCTTCTGCTGCGTCCTTCGACAAGGATATGAATAGACAGTGTGGCCCACGGTAATGAAAATGTTGTCGACTCCTGAGTTAGGAGTTCGGTGCTCATCATAAAGATACTTTGGTGAAGAAATTTGCAAAAATTAACATGGATTTTAAGGCAATTAGACTCTGGTGTGTTACAGCGGATAACCGCGTTCATCCCCATGTGACTTCAATTGAGATTCATGAAAGATGAAGCTAACACTGGAGAAGTTTCTTCCCTGAGTTTTTCGATAGCCCTTGCAAAGATGAACGTCGTCATACACTCGGTATTAATTTAGGAGCTTCATCTCTTTGCCTTCAGGCTGTCAGAAATGTAGATGGATGGAACCGGCTCAGAAACAGGTCTGCTGAAGAGCTTCTGGTATTAGTGGCATTGAACTTGTTTGTTTCGCTGCCAGAAAGTTATTTAGTTCGTTTGCATTACTTAAATATATTAGGGTTATGGTATTCTTTGTGCATTATGAAGCCAACAGAATTAAAGATCGAAAATCACTGTCGAGTAGTTGGTTTGAAATCTCTTGCCCTGAGACGGATTGTCCGGACTGTGGTCGTTATGGTGTTCTCGGTAAATTCTGGGATTGTTCCTCAAGCTGGTCTACGTATGTATTTTTTTTATATCGTTTACAGTTTAACATTTGTTAGTCGTGGGCCCTCTATGCTTTGCAAACTGAGATACTGACAGCGTCACAAAATTAACCACAAATAAATAGACATATTAAGTTGGTTGTCGTCTGTTGTATACCATGCAGAGAATGGTAGATACTGACCGATGTTGTAGAGTCGTTTACTGCCTCCATCATCAGGATATTGAGCCTGGTGATAAAGGCAGTTAGCTACTCTAAAACGTCGGTCATTATATACCAAACTATTCTGTGCAACATCACAGAGGACAGCCGTGAGAACATTAAATACCACTAGATAAATATATGTCACAATTAAGGTTGGTATTTCCTGCGATTAAGAGTTGTCCTTCGTTTTGCCCTATTAATACTGATTTTCTTTTGACTTGATAAAAGTGTGTTTGTTACCATATGAACTTATGTCACTTTCCATACATTCTTTCGGGTATACAGCCTTGAAATTTCTTGTCTTAGAACTGCTACAAACACGTTTGTTAAGGGTAAACCAGTGAATATTAATAATTGTGCATTTGGTGAGAAGTACTAATTTGGAGTGTTTTGGGTTTGGAACTAAACTGCAATGATGGAGGTGAGAGTTATAATTACGTTCAGAGCTCCTTTTGTGGAAAACTTTAAACTTTTTCTTTTATATGGATTCATTGTAATGAAATGTAATTTGTATTTATAATTAATTCATTTCGTATTTTAATATAGTTATTTCGTTCTGTTTATACCTATACCACAGAACATTCTTTGGTTAATGTATCTCCTTTCGCTGAAGTTAATTTTAAGTTCACATGTTTGTTATCGGTGTGTGGGGAAATTGTTCAACTTCTGCGTAATTAGTGCATGCTGTGGAATCTAGATCTTTCTGAAGTTGGAATATCCAATGGAGAATAATAATGAAACCCCAGATTCAGCTACCTCTTGGCGTTATGTTCGTAGTTACAGAAACTGTTTGGTTCAGATCAAGAGTGGCCAATTAACTTTTAATTGGGGACGGCATGAAGTTACTTTGAAGTAGCCGCAGGCTGGCTAGCTTCCCGAAACACTTTGTTCTGTTAAATAGTTATAAGTAGGGTTCGGATGTTCATGACATGTCATATTTTTATTGGGGCTTCTATTTTCATCCTAAACTGATATTAAACACTAATTGGGTTATTCTAATCACAAGCAGACTGTATTTATTTTGCATATAAATGCATATTTAGGTCATTTCTATGTTTTTGGTCATATTCGTAGTTAAATGCATATTTTGGTTATATTTTGAGGATAAAATTCATATTTTGGTTATATTTTGGGCATAAAATTCTTACTTGTAACTACATTTCTCAGGCATTGACAGTGAATCCTCCAGTTAGTTAAGATGCCGAAAGTGAAGTGATCTGAAAGTGCGATGTTAAGAGGTTTCGTTAAAGATTTCGGCGGGGAATATTTTAGTTCTGATGGAACAACTCTGTTCTATAATCTTTGTGAAGTTAAAGTTACAGCTGGTAAGGGATTTAATGTGCAACAACATTATAATACGGCAAAACATAAAGAATAATTTAAGCCGACAAACTTGTCATCAATGTAAGCAACAACTTCTGTTCGATAACACTGCAACAACTTTATCATCAAACAAAACATCGGAGTTTTCAAAGGACCTGTGTGAAATGACGGTGTCTGCCAACATATCACTGAATAAAGTCAACAATGAGCAGTTCAAAACTTTCTTGGAGAATCAACACTACGAAAAAAAACATGTACCTGCCTGTTATGAAGATTTTCTGAAAAGAATTACATGTACTGTGGGCGACAATAAGATTTGGGTTTCGATTGATGAAACAACGGATGTCTGCGGAACATACGTAGCGAATGTCGTTATAGGCACGCTCTTTGCTGACCTCCCTGGTGACTTATTCCTTCTTGACACAGTAAACCACTCCTCTATCGCTGTACTTTTCGATAACGCCATGAAACGTTTGTGATGTCGAAAGGAGCTTCTCAAATTGCAAGACCGTATTGTGCGACAATCTAAGAAGATTTTCATTTGAGACCTTAAAAATGCACTTCGTTATATTATAATGCTGACAAGAAAGGAGAATGAACAAATGTACGTAATATTTTTAATTTTGTTTATTTATTTATATGTAATTAATGAGTTTGATATGCATGAAAGGCTCTTCTTTTAAATTCATCTTCTTTTTATAGGAGCACGTATTCTCAACATTTGATGCTGATCCGATACGAGGCATTTACAACTTAAAGCGACTGAGGTTTTTGATTAAAATTGCTAGGAAATCTAGTAATGTAATAGTTGTACATGCATATGTAAATAAATAACATGATTGAAATACAAAACGCTTTTTATTAAATTTTGGAGAATATTTTTTTATAACAGATTAGATCATATTTTGCCTTTTCTGGGTCATATTTAGCTATTTTTGGGGAATATTTGCACGCATATTTCCCGGTTTTTTAGGTCATGAACATCCGAACCCTAGTTATAAGGTTTTCGCACTGACACAAGATGCTTTAAAGATATATTAAAAGGCGTCTATATCATTATTTAATTTCGATACTTTTTCTTGTGTATTAAGAACACCAGAACTTGAATTTCAGATTGTATTCTTTTCCGACTATAAAACGTTCTAATGGTGCTGTGGCAGTGGTTAATTGATTAAATTAATAATTTTTTGAAAACTTTTAATTGTCCGTCGTTTGGTATAAGGCTACACCATATTTAGGTAACTGTTTCTAATCTCGCCTTCAGGTGGTCTAGTGGTCATTATACTGATCTACTCGCTGCCTTCAGAATCTGAAATATTGCACTCTATCAGCCTGAATTTCTATGACGTAGGCCGAACACGAGAAAAATTATTTCCCAAACGTTTCTTGATTTGCTCCGTCGTACTGCAGTCGCGGCTAGACTTAAAGGGAAACAAAATGATGTGATGCTGTTCCAAGGAATTAGTAATTCTTAAGGCAAACTTAAAAGCTCTAATTAGCCCTGTATAATAAAGGTTTGTGGTTTGGGGACGACTTTCTATGGCGCAGTGTCCCGTCTTATTACGACTACAGAAGAAAACGAGTAGAAACACGTCCCCAAAAGCCGCTCTTAGAAATAAACGACTACAGACGTCAGGCAGTACTTTTGATAAAAGCTCGTGTGGTTTGTTACAAAGGAAAGTTCTGAAAAGCGTGTATTATTGTGTCTCATATAATAATAACAAGATTAAGAAAGCGACTTTACATACGCAGACTGCTATAAGAGCAGGTACCATCTTCCTAGTGACACAACATTACGAATTTAATTATATTTGTAAAATGATTACTGTAAAGAAATAAGTGAGTGTTTGTTATAAATGTTAAACTTTACTTAGTAATAAACCTTTAAAATTTGGAGAAAGTATGGTTTATTTACATTAACATATGGGAAGTGGTTATCATGTTAATTTAATAGTTCAACTCATAAATACCGCATAGAAGAACAGAGAATTCTGTAAGATCATACTACAGAGGTTGGTTTTGTTATAAATGCGGTGAAAATTAATTTAACCTACACTTTCCTACCTCGACCCGAGAATACGCAATAAAATCAAAACAACTCCACGGAGCCAAGTCCTTCTTGAGAAGCTACAAATGTACTCTCAGCTAGTCAAGAAATTCCTCGCTTTTTATAGAACCCGAAGGTTCATTACAGTGTTCATAAGAGTCCGCCATTTTCTAAGAAATTCTCCCATCAAATATTCTGTACGCGTTTTTCTCAAATTGTAACCATGTGCTTAGCATATAGCGTCCTTCATTTCACTGTTTTAAGCGACACTAGGTGACCTGCATGAAACACCAAACGTGTCGTAAAATTGATATATTCAGATTTCCCAAGTTCCCACCGAAAAGATTGACGTTTTGAGTAATATACAACAAAGCGAAGAATGGACAGGTTTTGTTTAGAACACACATGCCACAGTTATGTGTTTTAAACTGGGCGCCTAGATATCCTGATTTCTCAGTTCCCCGAATGATTTTTGTGGGGTTATCTGAATTGTCACGACCAGCTAAAGAACTGCGAACTGCAGATAAAACCATACACCACGGAGTCTCAATTAGTCAGTTAACAGATTCTTTCGGCGATGAATGTAAGAAAAAGACAAACCCTTTCCATTTCGAACTTACATTTAGCCTGAGAGAAATTACTTTTAAAATTCCAATATCAACAAGTTATTTGTAAGATATTGGGTTTTCACAGCGGTGAGTACCAAGTTATTTGACTATAGCTTAAGCAAGAAGAAATGGTTGCATTTACGCAGACACTGCGAAAAAAAGTTAAAGATATTCCGAGCAAACAACGTCAGTATTAAATACGATTTGAGGTTTTCACGGTGGTGATTACGACGATGTCTGTCTTATGGGTTGTAGCGCCGAGTCTGGTAGAAGTTTACCAGCGTTTTAGAGGTCTTTGCTGACTTTATCATCAAGGCAGCAAGGGTCTTTAAAACGTTGGTAAACTTCTACAAGTCTACACGGCGTTAAAAACCAGTAGACATCCAAGAACATCAGTATTATTACTTTGTTCTTTCATAATTTAAAAAGTCCTTCAGTCGGTTCCAAAAGCAGTTTCCATTTTATCCGTCTTATCTACCTTCTTTTTAATCTTTGAAGAATGCAGTGTACGGATATTATTTATAATGAGCGATGTGTTTGTGAAAGAATATTTTTCATGCTTTTCTGACCCTGAATGCACAATATTTTGGATCTGGATATTATTTACTTCTCTTCACTACTAAATCCTGCTCTGGAAGTAGCTTGTGTGAGTCTCTGCCTGCTTTAACTATCTCAGGGTTCACATTCGTTAACAAGACTACGGCGTAAACTCGAGAAGATGGAGGGAAAAATAATGCTGACATGCTTATATCATCTCTATATTTCCCATGTTTATGAAATGATCGCTTCCCCGAACCGCAGTTATTCGTAGATGGCTGTCTTCTCAGTTCTAACGTCGTGTGGAAGTTTACACAAGTTTCAGTGGTCTTTGCTGCCTGCATCATCAGGCCGATTTCTTGGATGCAGCGCCGTGTAGTCTGATAGAAGTTTACCAACGTTTCACAGGTCCTAGCTGCGTCCATTATCAAGGCTATTTCTGGGTTATATCCATGTAATCTGGTAGAAGTTTACCAGCGTTGGTAAACTTCTACCAGATTATGCGGTGTTATAAACCAGAAGACAGCAATTTCCATGAACTTCGTCGTTACTTTCACTTATAGGATTAACATTTTATAGGTGAGGGTTCTGAAGGAAAGTATTTTAAATACTAGTATGTAATAATGTCTATTGTCGAAAACTTCAGGTTTTAGCAACACCTGATTTATGTTAATATCTTAAATAATATGTTATTAATTACTTACACCTTTCGTTAAAACGTTCTAACTCTAACAACAGATTTTCTATATTAATTTCTTAATTTTCGTTAAAACCAGACAGACCCCGATTAATCCAGATAATCGAAAGTCTACTGTAGATCGCCAACGTCTCTACTTCCAGTATTTGGATAAATCGAAAGCACTGCCTACGGATTCCGTTCCTTATTCAGGTTTTACTGCTGCCGTCTAAACATGTGGCGTCGAACGACTGGAAACACAGCTTTACGACTTTAGGTTTAGTGACACCTGAGTGCGTGCGAGAGAACGATATTACGGACCTCATAAAAGCTGGTATGTTACGACCGTGATTGTCGCTCGGGTTGCCTAGCTCTTGGCGTAGCGGTCACGTCTGCCACCAGATTTTACGGAGGAATATTATAAAAATATCCTCCCGCCATGAGCTATGAACTGTGCCGCGTGTAATCCATGCTTTCATTGCGGCTAGGATCATAATATGTTCCACAGCCATCCAAGATAAGCTCATTCTAATTTTCGGGAGCTTCATTCCTCTAATGCGTTCCTGTACGGCTGTCAACTTCAAATAATTTTAGGACCATCTGCTTTATATGTATAAGTCATGCATTTGGAGCACACAAATCTTACGATTTCATGCTTTCTTAGGCCTAATGCAAAATTCTCAGGTACCGTGCTGCTGGATTTTACAAAAGGGAAGCAAATAAGTTTCAGATCTTTAGTGATTTCACTTCCTGTCGCAAATGTACGGTTACCACAAGATATTGCGCACCAAACAAGCTGAATATGGCTGTCTCATGGGTTGTTACGACGTATAGTCTGGTATAGGTTTTCCAAGTGAACTCATCACCCTGATTATGGAGGCAGCAAGGACCTCTGAACCTGATTTAAAAATTCTGCGTGATTCTAAGTATTATTATAGTGTGTTATGATTAATTATTAGGATGTTTATTATTTATGAAACACAACCACTCTTAAGATTGTGACAGTCGCTCTGCTAATGAAGAAATTACCTGTCTTGTCCGAATGATTCATTATGCCTGTTTAAAATCAGCTAATGGGCCCAACGTTCAACCAACTCAATTCAGCCTATACCCTCAAAGTTCGTTTACTTAAAATACAAAATATCTTAAAACCTACATAAAGATATACCAAGCGGTCAATTTCCTTCAGGTTTTCCGACAAAAATTTTGTATTCATTTTTCATGTCTGTCATATGTATTACATATTCTATTCATCATATCTTCCTCAATTTGGTCCTGGTAATAAGTAATTAGTGTTCAAACTCCGAATTATACATCCCTACCATTGACTAACGCGAAACGAGTTGATGTGTGTTGTTGAAAAGGTTCGGTTGTGTGCTTGAGGGGCATTGAATGAGACGTGTGAAGTACAAAATTATACATTCAGTACTTGGAAGGGGGCAAGAGAGGGGAGTATTTCTTGTTTCAAAGCACAATTGAAACACGACAGAGTGATAACACAACGGTACAGTCAGCAGTTAATTCTGATCATCTAAAGACTCACATTCATCTTTATGTAAATCCAAAGTCACTTCTTGCAAGCTTTACGCCAGCAGCTACCCCGGTGGGAGGGCGAAGAAACGAGATGTAAATGAAGATTCTGGGAATATAATCTCCATTTTCCTTTGGATTTATGTGAGAGCTGTCACATTCCCCAGAAATTCCACGTGACGATTCATACTTTCTGCTAAAATGGCAGAAACAAAAAGAGAGAGAACAAGAGATCTGTGAGAAACTACAAATGGATGACACTCTCAGTCTTTTTACACTTGACTACCACCCAACCTCCCCACACCACCCTCTCGTCCCGTTCAAAGACAGGTAAAAAGTGATAGTGGAACCACGGTTCCGGAGAATTAGACGTAAATACGTCTATACTGAAAGGAAGTTTATATATTGGCTTTATTCTAAATATTTCCTTTATACATGCTCTACAATTGAGTAAAGTTTGATTAAGACTTTGCTTACTTAACTTGAATTAGTTACGCTTAAGATGGGTCTGTAGTAGCTGAATGTAATGTAAAGTAATGTAATGTAATGTAATGTAAGGTTTTATCAGGTGATAACGTTGCATGTGTAGAAATGAAGTAAATTAATGTGAGACTCATTGGAAGAAAATTGAAAACTGGACAGTATGAAAATAGTCATTGTAACACGTTCCATCTACACTCACTATCAAATACCTACCCTTCCACGCTGTTTTTGGTGTCAATTAAAAAATTTAAATTCTCGCGAAACATTCATAACGCAATTTAATTTGCGATTAATATCATTTCAGTATTCGTAATTCTCGAAAAACATTCATAATATAAGATAGAGTGATGCTATGGACATCCATTTCCGTATGTTGAAGCAGCTCAGTAACTGAAGTGTTATCATCATAGACACTTCGCCCGAGTTCTGCTAGCGTAAACAAAATTAACGCCACTGGATAAGCAACAATAACGCAAGTTTATGGACTCTAAATTATGAAAGGAGAATATGTCTTGTGCGTAATAGGTTAGAAATGAGGTCGCTCTCTCTCTGACATAAACCTGCACCTCGTTAATTTGTTGGAAATTTTTACCCTTGCCTATGTATCACGACATAAAGTCTTATGGAGCGGAGACAAAGCTCCGCATATTAACATTTAT
The DNA here is from genome assembly GCF_000696155.1 of Zootermopsis nevadensis. Next base: position 631,653 of record NW_019059752.1, read on the forward strand.
GAAACAGGTGAAGTTGAGTTGTACAGCCTGTCGCTTTACCCTAAGAAGAGAAACCCTAATTCAGGGAGTAAAGCGGGAGAAATGTGAAATTGACCAATCACGTACATTAGTGCTGAAGTTTGGAATGCATGGAACTTTACCTCCATTCTTGCTACAAGCTTTGACGGTGTGGAGCTTCGAAACAGATTCAACATTAGCTTTCTGCCTTGCGCCCACTACAGGACAACCAAGTCAACGTAATGCAATCGATATCGTAAACTACAGAACAGAGTATCACTTTTATTACAGAAATATCACAGTACCAACAGTTTTACTGTGGCGAAATTCGACAAATATGTGCGTTTCATATCAATCACTATTGCCCGAAATCTTATCAAAGGCCTGCCCCTGTGATACATATCTCTGAATAACACAGGTATAAATTATTATTCCCAAAACTCAACATCTTAACCGGAATATAATCCAGGACAATTCTCGGATTTGTAACCTTTGTTCCAGCAGTCTCCCCGCAGAAACAAACAACCCTGACCTAGGCGCCATTCTTCTGATATGCTTAGATTTCAATCATTTTCATCACCCTGAAGATAAAGGCAGTAAGGACCTCTGAATCATCGGTAAACTTCTACAAGACTACACAGCAAAACAACCCAGTAGACAGCCAACTTCATACTAACTATCCTCATTCACATAATCTTCAACCGACCATCTTCAGAACAGGTCTAACATTGAGTAATGAAGAGATTTATGTTTATTTTCAGTGTAAATGAAATTACAACAGAAATTTTAACTGTTGCTACATTAGCTACATAAATGTAAACTTCCTTTCGGAATATTCATTAGTCACTCTGGGAAGTAGTGAGATGTGTTGCGGTGTAATCAATTTGAATGCCAAAAAGGCAGAATAATGTATGAAGTGTTCTTTCTCGTCTCAGTCCTCACAAACAAAGACTTCAACATTCATCATAACAAGTCCGTACTGAAGGAAACAGATTAGTAAATTCTATATATGTATATGGGGGTGCAACGTGGAGCGTTTTCTGGAAACAAAGGGATTCTGTCGCTTAACCGACCTGAATACGAAGGGTGGTCTCCCCTCTTGTTAGGATTATGTCGGCGAGAAAAAAAAATTATCCCACATTTTTATCTCAAGCCATATATCAGCCATTTAAATGACACCGAAGATAAATTTATAATGCACCCATGTTTCAAGACGGGACAGCGATGGGGAATCGTGTGGAATAAAAATTTAAGGCGGCTACTGCAAGAATGCGTATTCCCACTGAAGCTGGACGTATAACCTTGTCAGCGAAATGAGGTTATCCGAACGAAAGAAATACGTACAAAGCACATGTATCGCGTTACGTTCTGTAAATTCTAAGAAGGTGTAGTCTCGTAGAAATTGAAAGACGTTTCAGAGTTGTCTGCTGCCTCCATCACCATTTCGATTAGTTAGAAGACATTTTATCCCCACCTGCTTGAGAACCTGAAATCATTTATAACTTAAAAATAACTGCCACCCCCCCTGAAACGTCTGTAAATTTCTATTAAACTACACGGCTATACAAAAGAGATGAGAGTCATATTCATAATCGCCGTCCTCGGAACTTCGAATCCTATAAATTTGTTCAAAACATAACTGACTTTGAATACGTTTGTTGGGACGAACATAAATAACATAAATTCATAACGCCAGATTCAACAAATCTATAAAGACCAAATTCGCATTTCCTTCCTAAATTTTAAAAAAGATACAAAACATTCCAGCGAAATCTAATGATATAAAATATAATATAAGAGTTCCTAAAAGGCGATCTTAAGTATTAATCTGACTATGCGGTGGAAATGTTAGAGAAACCTTATTCACTTGAGATGTTTCTTGCTAAGTGCTCGCACTGCAGTACAGTACATCTGATGTACTGTCCCAGCATTTGGCTGGAGGTGTTAAGGAAAACTACGTAGAACCCGACAATATAGCCAAAACATGGTCTTAGAATCGAACCAGAAATCTAAAGAAATATGAAGGTGTTTTGTCGATCACACCGAGAAATTCTATTAGCAGTGAAATAATAAGACGATTACTAATTCCTTGGACATTTAATAGCGTTGTTTCAATACGTCAAGCAGTGGCGAATGAGAAATATAATGATACAAAAAATTACGAATATGATTCAGTGCGTGTGAAAACAAGAATAATTCGAATTGGCATTTTAAAATTTGTTGGAATGATATCGGTGTCTCCGGTAAATTTGACTCCAATCAGTGCTATAGGAGAACAACGGATAGATGTTTATAAAGATATTTCCAGAGTCCCACTTCCTTCAGCTTGAAATTTTAAGAATTATTTGCGAAAGTTACGTTTTGCAATTTTTTTTCCTACGGTCATCAAATGTATTAATTCCTGGTAAAATAACATTTGCCAATACTAGCACTTATATAATTGTATAAACACACCATAATAAAAGGGCTGCGGCTCGTATGCAATTAAAGGGTGTATCTTTTCATAAGTTTTAAATAATTACTCCGATATTCCATTGCAAGAACAAAGGAAGACCAAGATAAACACATTGGCAGAAATGTAAAACATTTCTACCATAATCTACTTCTAACGTAGCACGAACTCTGTGCCGATAGAGCACGACCCTGAAATATTACTACTGGTACCCGCACTGCACGCGATCACTCCATTAGGACAACTTGGAGTTTATTGTCGGAAAATGACCTACTCTTTTAATTCCCTCCAACCGAGAACATCTCATCCATACCCCGAAATCCAGGCCATAGAAGTACTCTCTAGGAAAGCACAAGATCTGTAAGATATGTATTGTATCCCTATTCCATCTGCCAAACACGTAAGTTTCACAACGTATCAGATACATTTTATGTCCTTGTCGAGAAAACCATAACAGAGTTAGATATCAGAGCCGAATTCCCAGCTATGATTCAAACTGGCCACTACCCAAACATAATTCTATTTTTACACGACTTCGACATGAATTAAATAATTGCGATTATATTTTTGTCATATGCAATCTGTTTTAGGTATGTACATTTATGTCATTATCTAAATTACTTGTAATATTGTAATATTTATTGAAAAGTGTCTTGTGTAATTTATTTCGCGTAACGCATCGACCCTACAACTGCTTTGCTTAGCAACACAGGCATAACAAAACATGATTGAAGGGTGGAAAATTTGATGTATATATTCAAAACCTTTCTCCAACTACGTATGAATCTATGCAATCAGCAACGAATAATAAATACTTCCACATCACCATACACACGTGGTGTTACATTTGTATATTATCGGTTCGAAATTGTTGTACTTAATACTTTTCCTCGATTAATATAGCACAATACCTTAAATTAAGTGACTACCACTTCCTTCTGAAACATCTTAACACACATGCTTCGGCAGTAAGTAATCTACGAAGTATGATCAAGCATCAGTAAATAAATTAAGAATCGAACAACCTAACCATCAATCAATGTATTCAATCACTTAAATCATCAATCTATCATTATTTCAACAACTTACATCTAAACATTTATTACTCGTAATTCTGTTCTGTCGAAGATAGACAAGTTTCCCACAAATTAATACCCTTTGCATCACGCAGTAAATACACTATTACTGATGATCTTGGTATACCACTAACTCAAGCTTCAGAGCATTAATTGAAATTGGTATTTGATGAGGCTCAGGATACCAAGAGCTCAATTGTCCATTAGTCTGAATACCTCGTAACCTAAAACTTCAGGTTAGAATTTCAATCGAATGGGGACGGCTGAAGCATGGGCCAGCAATTTGTATAGGACAAAGCAATTAGGCCACGGGTCACCACAGACGTTTATCGTCCTCATTACTAACAAGAAAGTGATGCTGTTGTAACTGACCGCTGATTTGGGAGCTCCGGAAGATGAAACCCTTTACGTTTTCAATACCACTGACCTTGTATTTAAAATCTAAAGACTTTTCAAATATGGTTGCTGCTACCTCCATCATCAGGGGAACTAATCGACATCATGAAGGCAAAAGTAACTCCTGAAATGTCCGTAAATTTCTACAGGACTGCACGAAACAACAACCCAGAAGACAGCCATCTGTTCTGTAATTAGATAAATAACGTTTCTTTTATAAAAATGTTCCGTGCTAAATATCTCAATCTGGGAATGATAATGTAGATAAATAATACGAGATCTACATAATCAGAAATTTCATCACCAAATTGACCACAGACAACTGTCGTAGTACAAGATAAAAACGAAACTTTTAGTTAAATTTTCTTACTTAATACAGTACTCAGACGTTTAGTTCCTACCTCACAGAAAACACTAAGGTAAACTAGTTTATGG
>NW_019059752.1:636040-652802 GCF_000696155.1 Zootermopsis nevadensis
AATTCACAAATTCACTTCGAAGGAGAAATGCATCGGTTTTAACGTAAAGTACCAGTAAGTGGCATATGCTCTTACCACTCAGATTTAAAAAAAAGGTGAACTAAATGACTATAGTAATGGGCATATCACGTCTATTTTTCGAAGCGTGAAATCGGTATGTGTCAGATACGAGAGTGTCGCCTTGTGATCTGTTGCTACAATTTCTACGTTCCTAGAAACGAGATCATTTTCGTAGACAGAACGTTCACTGCGGTCCGTTACCAAAATTACTGTTTCCGATTATAAGTTTGGGTGGGTGCTGAACTTAACATATTTCTAAATTACGCGTTTCAAACATACGTACTTCTGTCAGTTTAAGTGTCAACACAAAGTTTCGCTATTTTTGATAAGGAGTAGCAACATACTGTCAAATATTTGTCTTCCGCTGCTGAGTTGCGTGACTTGAACTTCATCTCAAATTAATTCGCTCCCACATTTTTGATGTTCGACGGCGGTTAAAGAACGATAGTGCCCTTTGAGTGGATGCAATGTTATTCGGGAGTCCTCTGATTCAAGTCTCGGCCGTAATATAGAATATTATTGGGTATTTCGTGGTTATACTCAACCGTGGTCTAGGCAACACGGAGTTTTCCTCCGTGGCATCCCAACAATTACTCCATTCACACACAGAAGAAGGCAATGGCAAACCACTTCTGGATCATCTGCCAAGAACGTATATGAACAGGTCCCAGTCCGAGAAAAGGATGGAAGGATCCTGTTCATATGGACCTGTCGTCAGACAGAACACTAATAATAATAAAAAAAACTATGGCAACAAATTAGCATTGTATTCATTAATAAATTAAGAGCATAATATATTCATGGAATGCTTGCTTAAATGCAGTTTACGTTATCTAAAAGCCAAAATAAAAAATTAACATAATATAAATAATATAATTGTATCTGTTGTTTTGTACTGGTTTGAAACTTAATCTCTTACGTTGAGGAGAGGACACAGGCTGAGGGAGTCTGAGAACGGAGTGTTCAGAATAACATTTTTACCTGAGGCTGAAAACGCGACAGGAGGCTGGAGAAAACTGCGAAGTGAGGAGCTTTGCAATTTGTGTAATCTGAAAAATATTATCAGGGTGACCAGATTAAGGAAAATGAGATAGTTTTGTCATGTAGCACGCAATATAAAATATACCTTGGGAGTTGACTCTGATCCAGTCTTTGGTGACTGGTCAAAAAGAAATCGCCTGAAAACGGGAGTAGAAACACCTTCCAAAACACATTTATATATACACACACACAGGTATACAATGCCCAATATAATGCTGTCATAATGAAACAACTACTACTTTTGACAATTCGTTCAGTGATCTTATTAACGCAGACACAAGCCCAAAGGACCTAAAGAATTTTAAGAAATTTAATCCCATACTTCAACATAACAGCGCTTTATTTTCTAGTCTCTAATTCCCTGCATCCCACTTTATCACGTCAACTGCTGCGGGTCTAAATGCTGTTGAAAGAAAGAAATGAAAAGGTCTGTGGCAATAAAAAACAACTGCCGTGCGATACGACGTTCGGCCTCACTACAGCATGCATAATCTATTTACTTTTTCTATCTCAGGCTAAGTTTCTCTCGTGCATTTCACCTAAACTATACATATGTGACGCCTCCTTCCGGAACGCTCACACTACTGGGCAATTTCTAAAGCTTCGTGGAGATAAAGCTGGAATACGGGAAGCATCTCACGAGTACCGATGTCGAAGCACAGATTTCATGTTAGATTCTTCAAAAAATACCTGTCACTTCGTATCCTGCCATCACAGATCAATAAATCGTATTTAAAATATCCCTTTCAATGCTACGAATTCCAACATGAAGACACACCCGTCCTCGTGCCTACCATTTGACGCCAAGTATTTTATCAGAAATGCTTCCAGCTTCTGTAGTCCACCTCCTTTCAGCCATCTATCATTCTAACTTACGTAAATACCAACATAGTCAAATTCCTTTTTACATGATGTAGGGTGTAGATTGTGATAATTACATAATGTTTACATAATTGTTTATATGTAAAGCATACGTGTTAACGATCATTAAGTAATCGCCATTATCATAATTTACAATATGACTGTTACATTTGTCCTACATTGGCGACGCTAAAAGTGTTGGGAAAACAGGTGTTTCTTTTATTTTTCTGTGATTTATTGTTCATTAGCATTCTGACTTAAATGTTTCGTGTTAGAATCTAAGTTTTATTTGCAAACAGCGTATATTTTAGAAACGTTCTTATTTATTTAATTTTAACACTTGCTTATGCAAAATATGAATTAGTATCTCCGCCTTTCAAAGAGCTATTTTCAAGACTAGACGTCTTTAATAAGATATCCAGAATCTCTGAGTTACAACTGCGGATGTCACACGTTTCGGCTTAAATTATTTATTAGTCTACTTAAGGACACTATTATCTGATTATATTAATTTGTGTCGGTCAATGAGGTCGTAACATGTGAAATGACTCGGTCGTGGCATATCCTAGAGCATTACCAAAAACATCTGGACTGAATAACTGTGAAAAACCTAAAACGTAATTGAGTAGACGGTCTCCGAGCCAAGATACGAACCTGGGACATTCAAAATACGATTCAGGAGTCGAAGATACTTATCCGCGACGTTCGAAAATACTTCAGTCACACCATTGCTACTTTAATATTTTATCAAAACCGTCCATAATGAGACAAAAATCCCGCCAGTCTGTGAATAAGAACTTCAGTCAAGGAGACAGACACACATACAGCGTGCGTTGTAATCAACTGCTGTAGAACAACAACAGCCTTGAAAATGAGGACAGAGATGGTCCTCGAAACGTCGGCGATTGGTCACCAACTAACACGGCTGATAGCCCGAGAAGACTTTATTAACGAAAGCCGTCGTGAAAGCTTCACATCATATATAAGGTTCAACATGTATCACAGCAAGCCTCCTCCAATTGGTGTGTCATAACACTAAAATTCTTCACCAGATGTGGGATGCCCCACACTGCGTGATCGATGGATGAATGCGTGCCTCTGTAGTACGTAACAAATACCTAACACCAGAACGCGGTGTATTCGCTCGTCCAATGTATTAACCAACACAACTTTAACCTACATTACTAATAAGGAAAGCAATTGACGGACTTATATTACATATGGCGGCACTCATTTGGGGTTTACCCAATTTAGTCCAAGAACTTTCTGACACACCACCTTAAATACACCACGAAAGCCTACTTTAAAACACAATTCATCCACTTATCATCACATTTTCATTTCGTCTCATCGTAATAATCTCCGTAGTCGAAACAGTACAGTTAAATAAACATAAATGCCAATATATTATAAACAGTAAGTATCCTTTAGCAAAAAAAAAATGGCAAACGTAATTCCAAATATATTCCTTATATTCTATTTAATTACAATTCTATTTCGTAAAAAGTGCTGTAATTGGGTTTAAACTAGAAACGAGTCACGACTTCATTTCTTGAAGTGTTTATATGTACAAAGCTCGAACAATTTAGACATGTCGGCACCCTAATTCCATTCCACAGAAACCGTAATTAAACGATGCGGGGCTCCAGTATTACATTAAAACTCATTCCCTATTACATGTAAAACGTAAAAAAAACCTTTAGATCAGAATTTAGGAATCTTAGCAAGTGCATGTCTTCATTAATTCATTCTAGACTCAATAAAATAATTTTCCAGGAAATATTTTCAATTTTGTGGTGAAACCTTAAATAAAGATGGCTGTATGGGAGTTGTAGCACCGTGTAGTGCGGTAGAAGTTTACGGAAGTTTCAGAGCTCATTGCTGCCTCTATCATCAGGGCGATAAGTAACGATGGAGGCAGCAAGGCTGTCTGAAACGCTGACGAACTTCTACCAGTCTACAAGATGATACACCCCAGTAATACAGCCACTTCCGTACTCGTCGTCCTGAGAACCACAAATCTAACCTCAATAACATCTCTGCAACGAAATATAAACAGCAATGAAGAATTCCTCCAGAAAAACTTCTAATGCTTTGTTTTCCGAATAAGCCAGCTTAATAGTTAGGAAGTCGAAACTGGCCAAATAATACATTGTGAATATCAACTTTCAGTTTAGTCGAAGAGTGTCTTTAAGAATAGATAATTTTCATGATATATAATATCTACTGTATGTGTTTTCGCATGCTATACCAACATATCTAATTCATGGAGATAATTTTCATGCTATATAATATCTACTGTATGTGTTTTCACATGCTATACCAACATATCTAATTCATGTACATGCCTGAATGACAAAACTGGTGCCTTAACGGCCAGATGTTCTTTGATGTCTCATTCGGCCCCCCAAAAGACTCTCCTATCTGCATTTGACGTGTGAACGGGCACAAAAGCCCACTACACCCTAAGGGGTGGCAGGATGAGGATAAACATACAATGTATGAACGAGGTCTATTGTTTATTGGCATTAATGGGTGAGGCGAGGAACCATATCAGTCAGGCTAACACTTTCAAAAACGAAAAAAAGACAAGTCTTATTTTCGTGGTTCATGGGTACTACATACGCCGGAACACAGCGGAACTGATGCATCTTCAGACAGTCCCAGCCAGCCAGCTAGGCGTTGTTAACCAGATAGTTGAGGCTAACGCTGCGGCGTGCACCTGGCAAGGAAGTTAGTTTTAAATAGCAGAATTACTCGTAATATGGGTGAGTTTCAAAATAGGCCTATGTGCGATTAGGCAGTTCAAGATGCAACACTGGCTCTCAGATTGAGGGGGCTGTGAGTCGAGTCACGCCGCAAATCACACAATCCGAAGAATAAGAAACGCATGCACTCGAGAGGTGGCTCCGGAGATGGTCAAGTCTATTCCCATTTGTTATCACGAGCTCACAAATAGAAATGCCTTTCCAATGTGCTCTATGCATCTTTTGACGTCAAATCAATCCTCCAATACCTCAAATACTGTTGTTTGCTCGTCATCAAAATCAATTTTCACGGACTTCCGCTTCTTGAGAGAATTTTCTTCAACACACACACACCCACCAAACCCCACCCCGACGCCAAACCACATACCAACTCTCACAAACTGATACGTCACTATTCTTGAGCTGTTATTTAAAGATCCCTGGCTATGTTCATGCTACGTAGCAAACCCCGGGTCGGCCGGAAGAATGCATCGTTGCTGCGATTTCATTTGAACTCCAAAAGCTTGCAAACATGAGAGCTCGTACCAGCTTGGCTCGCGGCGGGAAATAACGAGTATCGTCCACAAATTAAAAATATAACTGGTAACTCGTCACACAAACAAGTGAATGTCAACCGGTGTGTATGGAGGCGGACAGGAGCGAGTACTAACTTGAGGGACAGTCAAAGTCGGATCCACTGTAATAATGCCCATCCTGTTCCCTGCTAGAAGGCAAAATTGATCCTGTGCCCACGTTATGAAGTCCTGCACAAAGTAAGCTGGCATAATGGTACAAGTCTACACATGTATTAGAGAGATACACGAAGTTTATGTTAACAATTATCCTAACGATCAAGATGAATTGTCTTCTGGGTTATTGTGCAGTGTAGTCTAGTAGAAGTTTACTGACGATTTGAAACGGTTTACGGGAACCCGTTTCTTCTTTGTTGCTTCGGTCTGATACGAAGTTCCAGACGGATGTAAGATTTGTTACAAATGTAATGTAGGCAAAATATTTGCGATCTAAGTTACTTTACAGTACGAGGGAAATGGAAGATAGAAAAGGGAAGGAGGAATGAGATGCTTTATCCGCCATCACTTCGCTTCCTAACCCCCAACCCCTTCAGTATTTCTGGTGGCTGGGCACCGAACGTATTTTTGACGGCCAGAAAAGCTCGGAGATATCTTGCGACAAGTATGATGAAAAGTTTAGACGCATTTTCCATACTTTGACTTTTAACCTTTGCGAATAAACAGTTTGGACGCATTTTTCATACTTTGACTTTTAACCTTTGCGAATGGATCTAGCAACGCAAGTTAATAAGACAGAGGAGATAAATAATGCATATAGAATTTTCAGAGAAATGCTGAAGAACGTACGCTTGCGAGGCGGCGATTGTCATAGATGGATAACATTCAGACGGGTTTTAGGAAAACAGCGTATAACAGACATGTCACATAATCAGTGGGACACTTTGGTACCAGCTTCTCCAAAAGAAGGAAAACGGCAGCCTGTAGACAGACAGTCCCGCTCAACTAGTGTGTCGGGTTAGTTGACGAATTGCGACAATAATGAGGCAGTCAGACTTGCAATCTGCGCTCATATATGAATCAAACATGCGGGACATTTGTAACTGACAACATACAGTCTCAACGGCTAGAAACAAATCCTCAAATAAGGTAACATTTATTTAATGTCGTATTTGCAAAGCCCGAATAGAATTAAATTCTGGGATGCAGATAACATAATTCAAAACGTAGTTCAATTATAACACTTTCAATGAATAAATTGACAAGCTTTAAGAGGTCTTATGCGAATAAAGCAAAATTACCAATCATAATCCCAGGAAATATTCAAACTCCTACTCGGACATTTTAACAGCTGTTAGTATCACTTATATAAACTTTGTGGTATGTAACACTTTAAAGTATAACGACAGATACATTAGAAATGACGACATTTAAGGTTCTCAAGAAGGCGAGTTTTTATTATTAACTTTTAATAAGACTGTCTTCTCGGATGTTGCGCCGAGTTGTCTCGTAGAAGTTTACAGACGTTTCAGAGGTACTTTTTACCTCCACCATGATGGAGGTCAACTTCCACCAGACTACAAGGCGCAACACCTCAGAAATGAGCCATATTTAAGTTTAACAATGAAACGAAAACTTAAAAGTGTTTGTCAGTTCATCATTTATTCTCCGACTGGATGCTGTTTAACTTACACCTACGATACAACGGTGTTAAACAACCTATGTAGAAAATAGAATGGAAAAATGTACGGAAAATTATTTTTATATAATAAATGTACAGATGCTACATAAGGATCAGCCAGTTGTCATTATACCGAGGTAATACAGTTAGTTATATAACAGTCGAGCTAAAAATAAATAAACTTTTTATGATGAACGATATTAATCAATTATACATTTTCTATAAATGAATTTCGCAGACTGCTGGAGACATCGGTAAATCATCTCCATTATAACAGACAGTGCTCCTTCGAAGTAGCACCTCTTATATCTGCGTCATTTGTTTCTTATGAAAGCATCTCGTTTTATTTCGCTAAATAACTCTGAACTGAATGCCAATAAACAACGACATACAAAATACGAGGAAGCCTGTAATATTTCCAGTAGTGTTATCCAGATCTTGTAGGATCTTACTTCCTCACTAAAAGTGAAGACATGTTTTTTTCTGTGTTTGAAAACATTATTAGGATGAAGAAGTCAGGCAGGATGAGATGGGCTGGGAATGAAGCGCAGATGGAGGCAGAAGTGCGATCAAAGTCTAAGGACAAGAGATGGCTACGCGTCGGTGGTAGGATAATATTAAAATGTATCTTACGGAACTAAGAATTGAGGAAGCAATTTGGATTCGTCTGGCTCAAGATAAAACCCGTGGCGGGTTCTTGTAAAAGTTTTAATGATTCTTCGATGGTCAGAGAAAGGCAGAGAATTTCTTTGATATTTCAGCTTACTGTTTCTCTAGGACTCTGCAAAATGGCATTCGTTCTAATTATATTTCATGGTGTGATTTTGTATTTATTTCTATTTTTTTCATTAATATGCTTACTTTATTTCCCCTCGTTAGGTTGACAGTCGGCCTACACAATTTTTTATTATACTCTCGATGCTTATGAAGATCCACTACATCCTTCGACCTTCAATAGTTATTTACAGCTGGTTCTCTATAAGTACAGGGCAACTAAAGTTCATACATATTTGAAACATAATATTCGCATGGAACCGTACGGTTGCTTTATAATTACTCGTAATGGGTTTATACCTGGAAGCATAAAACGTTTGACCTAGAGTAAAAATATTAATTTTCTGGGGTTTAAATACATGCAAAAATTGAAGAGACGAATTTAGAAGATGTATGGCTATTTCTTTAAAATATTACACTAATAGGATGTTGAAACTGTAAATGACTTAAAATCTCTTCGGGTTAATAATTTTGGAGGTAGAATTTTAAAATATGTGTACGATTTAACAGTAATATCTATTAGTATCATTCACTTAAAGATAACCATCTGAATATGGCCAATTCAGGTTGAAACTTATAGTGGATATTAATAAACATTGAAAATATAAACTAATGTTGTGTAGACGAACTGTCAACCTAATGATCAACACGCAACAGGATGCACCCTTTGAAACTCCTCCTTCTCTCCTTTTCCCTCGTTGTTTACATTACTTTTATCTTTATTTCCTTTTCCCCATAGCTTCTAAATTACTCTTTCCACTTTTCCACGCAACACATTGCAAACAACCGCAGAAAAATAGGTTGTTACGCAAGATTGATCAATCGATCACCTGAATCGTGCCAGGCCCGTCAAAACCATTTATACCGCCCTCTAACTATATTTGGTTCTTATGTTTATTTCTTCCCTCATTCCTTGTTTCCTCATCACTTCCCTTCTCTTACTGAATTTACTCTTATTTCAACATTTTCTTCACTTTGCACAAAAACAAATATTTCAGCGTTTCCTAACGTCAAAACGCATTAATGTAAGGACATGCTTCTACAGACACTTTCAAAAGTTGTGTATCTTAGTGAAACTTCACAGCACAAGGCTATTTATTTTATTCTAACCGAGTATTTTAATGTTAAAACCAGAAGGAAAATACAGCACAATCCTCTCGCTAGACGCCCCAGAATTTCAGCAACAAAACCATTATTAATTTACCGACACTTTTCAAATATTGTAGATACATACCTGAAACACTTATTTTTTTACATTTTATTTGCGGCTTATTTAACGACGCTGTCAGTAGATGAGCTTAATTACACAGCACCGAAGGACAGAACTTTAGAACAACAATTTCGAAACAGCGGGAAGCAAACTTAAATTAAATTTTTAAAGGTACTGACACATTATTTACCTATATTAAAAAAATACTTAAGTCTGCAGCCAGTATAGTCGTTATCCGGGTCGTCACACAAAGTGTTGAATTTGGCAGACCCGGGTGTTAATGCATAACTGGACGTGATGCTCCGAACTGGCAGGCACACGTTGTAGGCATTTTATCGGCAAATGTTTTTTTATTTAGGTCGTAAATGGCGCGAAGCCTGTTCCTTGAAACCTTTTCCCTTGTGCTTCTCATACAGTCCTATCAATATCAACAAAAAATATTCAGCCCCAAAATAGCTCCCCCATTATAACTTCGAATGCCACCAACTTCCGTTTTCGCAAGAATAGTATCTGAATTCAGGGTTCCTATCAAGTGCAGGAATACCCTGTTAAACTTTTTACTTTCCTCCACTTATCTTCTCTCTACCTTCTTCACTTCCGAAAACCTTTCCTTCTCTTCAAACTCCCTTTACCAGAAGGACGAGTGGACACTGCCATCTACGCGAAAGAGGCCTGTCGTCACGAACCCATAGGAGAAGCCACAGTGGGCAAAGTAGTTTATCGAAATAAAATCAGGTCCAAAGCCGTTCGAGAAGAACTTATGATAAGACGCCACAATCAAGACTACCGATACAGGCCTGGTACAGACAAGGAGGCCGGAAGTGTTTTACACAAGAAAGGTACAGGACTTCCAAGTGTGTCTGTAGAAAATATCGAGAGTGTAAGCATGCACGATCGTTTGATAGGATCCCTTTTCTTTGCCTAAGCCACTACGACATCCAGCAGTTACCTGGATATGCTGGAAAATGTTGTTTATCCACATTTACAAGTGCAGCCAGCCGTGTTTTTCCTGCAAGACGGCGCACCACCACGTTGGAGCTTCGCAGTGCGTGCATCTCTTAATAAACATTTCCACAAACCGATTGACTGGTCATCTCGTGGTCGGTCAGATCACCGGACATCATACCCCGTGATTTTTTCCTATGGGGATACGTAAAAGGCATTGCGTACCGAAATTCGTCGGCCGACACACACGATTTGAAGGACAGAATTGCGGGCTGTTATTACAATAATCAATGTTTACATGTTGTAGCGTATTTTGACGGAGTTTCAGTATCGTTTTGACATTGTAGGTGTGACAAATGGTGCCCATGTTGAGTGCCTGTAATGTTCAGAACAAATTTTGAGACTGTTTCGAATTCGGGAGGTCCGGAGACCGGAAATTCCGGCTAAAATTATCGTGGTTTTCTTGATTCACTCCAGGTAAATAATGGGATCGTATCTTTAGGCCACGACCGCTTCCTTCCACATCCTTTCCAATTAACTATCATCCTCTCATTTGACGTTATATAGTTTGAGTTACTGAAAACGCTCCTTAAAATAAACTACAAACAACTATATGTTTTCCTGCACTTACATCACAGCAGTAAAATTATAAATATCGCTGTAATGTATTTTTTGTCATCTTAATCAACGTCTTTTCCGAAGTCAAATGTTTTCAGGTTTACATCTTGGTTTTCGGTTTTTTTTAAAAATCATCGTTCGTAATTAATTAACATGTAGACAGTCACAAATTCGTAGTAAAACTCATGCGAGTTAGCTTACCGCCCTAAGGGTTGCATATCTACTGCCTTTGAAGGGAAATATTGAAACCGGCAATTTGAAGATAAGACGGTGTATTTCCACCACTTCTTATTAATTTATATCTACTCCCGGTAAAAAAGTTGACTAAAATAAGTACATTTCCTTAAGAAAATGTCAGAGACGGTTGACAACTCTCATTAACGAAGATTCCAATTAGGAAGATAGAAGAAATAAAATCAGAGTTGCTGACGACTGTTAACTAGTTGTGAAATTTCCTGGATGAGATGGATCGTTCACCTTTACTGTTAATACCAAAGACATGTAAACAATGGTTTAACTTATACATCTGGAGGGAGAGCTCATTAGCATAGCCAAGTTCTAATTACGATTTATCTGTGTCACTATTCCTACTAAAACCTTTATAACTAATTATAGAAAACCAAGGCAACGTTCTGGAGCATTTCAACAGTACGACCTCTCCTACACGAGGAGAAAATCTTATCCGTTTTTGAACTCAGATTCTGTCACGTTGTATGTCGCTGGGTACAGTAACATTTTCGCGGAACATATGCAAATACCACAACAATTAATGACAGAAGTATCAAGAAAATCTGTAAATACAACCACAAGTCTTGCTGGTTTATGTACTGTCATAAATCATTCTGGAGTTGTATTCGAGAGATTCATGATTTGAATCCCTGATGCAGTTGTCCTGTGGTTTTTCGCATTTTTCTTTTGTCCCACAAACAAAGTCTACAGAGTGATACAGAGGTGTTACCTCTGTGATAACCCGCGGTAGGGGCAGGTTCTATCGGAGGCGATTACAAAGATAATTGTATTCTGGGTTGCTGGGTAGCGTAGTCTGCTAAATTTCATCAAAATTATGGTGGTGCGTGCTGCCTCAATCATCAGGTCGATGATGACGGCAGTAAGCACCTCTACAACGTCGGCAGACTCCTACCAGATACCACGGCGCAACAACTCGAAGACAGCGGCCGTGAGAAACTCATACCCCAAGAGGAAGTGATATGTCATTTTCGTACAAGCAGGTAGCGCCTGTATCTATTGGGAAGAGGAACTTGGGGAGGGACACTAAAGCCTTTCTCGACTTGCTGGCGAAAATAATAATATAGCCTCTGCCATAAACCGACCCACGGTCTTCCAGCTCAGGATGTATCAGTCTCAAGTACTTAAAAGTATACGTGGTAACGTGTGATTTAAATCTGTTCGATTTCGGTAATTTATGGTGGAGAACCAGAGTCAAGTAGAGTTTGGACAGCCTGAAAGATTCAGTTACGACTCTAGATGGATTCGTCATTTACAAGTTGGTTATATTTTATATAAACGTCTACTTTTGTTGGTACGTTTACATAGAAACGTATGGCATGTTTTTAAAATCCATAAATAACTCTTAATTTATTTAAAAATGGCAGAATACGTCAAAAGTTAAAAATAAATCCAAATGAAAACAGTGCTTTTAATTAAGCCATCTGATACCTAACCAAGAATGAGTTGAAAATTGAAAATATAACGCTAAATGTTATACCTGGTCAGAGGAACGTCAGTTATTGGGCACAGAGGTAGAAGCAATTTTAATATAGACGTTTCTGGTAACACACGCATGTCTCTTATTACTCCGACTCGTGAAGTATTCGTTTAACCTGCCTAGCTGAAACCCAATTATGTGCAAACCAAACCACATGTTTGCTACACAGCTGTAACGATTCGCAGGGGCAGGTTATTTCCAACACGTCTACCAGCTACACGAGGATCGTGGGAAAACATTCGTCAGGCTGGCGCAAAACATGCAAATTGCTATCGGCAGAGTGGCTTGTGGGATACAAGAGAAAGGAAAGGTGCCCCCTCCAGCACAACTCACCCCTTCTGCAAACACACGTGCATTGCCACCCACACCACTGCCGATTCCATAATAATATGAATAATTATACCGTGTTATTAAAACCGCATTTCCAAGAACTGCTATATAAAGTTGAAACTTGCATTGTAAAAACTACCAAATGTGCTCCCTGCACCACGAAAATATCGCCCAGCAATGTTCCATACTCGTAATGATATTTTAAGCGAGGTTAGTACAGGCAAGATATATTTTAGCTTCGTTGAACGTTACAAATACACATGCCGGTAGCACTCCACCTTGGTTCAGTCGGAGAGGGAGAGAGGGGGTAGCGACATTGCACAAGGTGTCTTGCACTCCTCTTGCCATTTCAATAGACCCCTTTCACTAATACTGAAACGCAGCCCATAATCGCAAATATTCTGCGTCCAGTATATATCTAGTTTTCAGTTTGGATAAAGACGATAGAAATAAGCAGATGGTGGTGTGTATGGGGTTAGATTGCAATGGCTTCAAAACCCGAACGTAAATAAACACAGTGAGATATTAAGATTTCTGTCTTCTGGGTTGTTGCGCTGTGTAGTCTGGTCGATTCATCGTCCTGATGACGGAGGCAGTATGACCTCTGAAACGTTGGTAAACTTCTACCAGACTACACAGCGCAACAACCCAGAAGACAGAAATCTTCATACTCACCGCTGTGAAAACCTCAAATAATACAGGGTAAGATATGCCAGCGTAAGGCGCGAAACCAGTAGAACTTTAAGAAATACGAAGATGGAGTATCACAAAGATCAGAAAGCGGAGTTGGAAACTAGCAGCAAAAATAAAAACATCAGAGAGTTCGATAGAGGCACAAGTGAATTCAAGAAGGGATACAAACCTAGGACACATTTGATCAAGGACGAGAACGGGGATCTGCTCTCGGACTCTCATGACATCGTAGCAAGATGGAAAGATTACTTTAGTAAGTTACTAAATGTTCACTTAGCTGATCAATATAATGGGCCTCAAGTGCATACAGCACAGCCCTTCACCCAGGAATGAAGTTGAAATTACCATTGGGAAATTAAAACGTTATAAATCTCAAGGCATCGACTCAATTCCAGTGGAATTAATTCATGAAGATGGCAGGACACTGCACTCAGAGATACACAAGCTTATAGTCTTGGTTTGGAACCACAACAGTGAAAAGAATCATTCGTTGCTCTATCCACAAAATAGGTTACAAAACTGTCCATCCCAGGAATCGAACCTTGGTCTTCAAACCCTAAGCGCTTAACTCCCGAACTTTCCTATAATAGTATTCGCAGTCTGTTCCGCATGATGAAATATATATATATATAATTATTATTCGTTCAATAATGAAGTTTAATTATTAAATAAGTAGCAAGCCAACTAATTGTTTGCTAAACACAAAAACACAAACAATCTAGCAAACACATTGTCTAACTAAATAATTAACTAAAACTAACACACTATCCACAGAACCAACATCGTAATTAATGAACAAAAGAGAATTGTTTAACTGGCTAACAGATGCCAATAAAATGCACACTGTAATAAAGAACAGTAATCACAGATTTAACAATCAGATCATATTTTCAAATTATCTCAGAAAACCACTGTTTATTTACTGTTTACTTATTCTTGATTTTCTGAGTCATTCAAGTTTCTTGTGACCCTATTCCCATGTTTTTACTTCGGTATTCCAGAGCTTCAAATTGCATAATCCCACCTACACTAAAGGATTTAATATTTTACCCGCTATCTGTAACATACCTTTGTCCGTATTAGCAAACTTAAGTGTCCCTTGTGTCAATGCAACACGCGACAAATCAGGAAAGCACAAGATACATGTAATGATTTTGCCATTTCTATAAGTGTACTTCCATGAAATCATCCTGCTATAAAAAACAACAAATAACACGTGTCTCTAGAATCTAAAAACTTTAGAACACATTAATGATCCACTGGAATTAAAACACGTGTTTCGATGTTATAAGAACAAACAATGAAGGCCACGTATTGAGGCTATCACGATGGTCTATTGTTATACGTCATAACAGAACCTTCCAATAGAAAAAAAAAATCCTATGTGTGGCGTCTCCTGTTGAACACGTTATTACTACTATAATACATTTCATATGCAGCCAATACACGGGAACAGATACATAATTCTGAATAAAGTTCCATAGCACTGAAGGCTCGGCAAGGGATTTGTGACGAACAAAGCAACGCTGTCACAGCTTCGCCGACTTATCTCCATTAATTCTATTGTATCCTGCATCACTCATTTATTAAAGACTCGAAACAATTTATAATAACACCTTCAACAGACACACAACTTCCGTATCGACAATTTACAAAGAAACGTAAAAAATACACAAACAAGCATATGTTAAACGAAAAATGTAATTAGTTAAATGAGACGGTCAGAAAGGCATAAGAAGTTTTGAGAAAGCTTAAGGAGAAAGATATAGGAAGAATATAAACAAAACACAGCAGACTCCTAATTATGTGGGGCGGATTATCAAGGGTCTACCTGTTTTAAAAGAGATTTTAAAGAATTTAGAAAATTCGTTGTAAAAGTTTACAAGTTTAAAAATAAATACATTATCAATTACATTATTTAACACTTTAACATAAATTAATTGTTGCTAAAACCTGAAGATTATAACAAGAGAACCTTGTTACTATCAGCTGGAATCCTTTCTATAATTCACTGTATTAAAATATACATAAAATAGTTTCTATTATTAGTAAATATTAAAAAGATATTTGGCGTATGTCTGTAAACTAAGTTACGTATCTTGTATATACGCGTTTTGTTTTAATTTTTGCGGATTATCCGGGGTTCAGATTAACCGGGAAAATATATTTCCCAACCAATTCTAATGTATCTAAACTAGCTCTGAAATTTTATCTGGAAAACAAATAGCCCAAATAGAGATAGCTGATATTATTAAAAGTACAGGGGATAAATGTATGTACGATCATAGAACATAGTCATAAATGTGTGGAGCTCTCTTTATGTAAACACCAGAATAATAAATAAGAAAAATAATTCAAACTGAGAAATTCTTACCGTAAAAATACCTTTCCATAGTAACAATTGCGTGGACTTACCTGAAACAAAAAAGAACAATTTCAGCCAATGTTTTAAAATATCACATTCAATAATCATCATATAACATGAGCAATTTGTTCTAGAAAGGAGAATGAGAAGAAGTCTTGCATACGTTGTTAGCCTTGGTGTGTTTACTGCCGACATAAAACTGTCGTTTCAAAAGCAATCACAATACTTACATATTATGCAGTAAAAATTATTTTTTAAAGTACTCCGTTAAATATTCCGTGTATAAATGCTACTGAAACTACCACGACTCCACGGAATTTCCGAACTGGACACAAGTCGGCACGATCAATTTGGTAATCATAATCACTTTATGAATGCACCAATGACGTATGACATCCTGATTCTCCTTGAAGCAGTACACCAAATCCTACGTACATAATTTCGGTTTCAACATTTATGTTTATAAATGACGTAGTCCAAAAAAAACACTGAAGCTGTGCTCTGGAATCTCCATTACACAGCCACATCTTTCCCATTAAAAGCTCGTCTTTCAATATTAGATAAGCCCTTGCACAAGAGTAAGAAAAAGAATGTTATAAAAAAAATTAGAAACTTCTGGAAGACAGTGAGGCAGCTTGCAGACAAGTCAACGAAAATCTGTGGCATAATTACAAAATTACTCTCGTTACAAGTCCGTTATAAAGAACGCCATCACTTGGAAGGATAATGAAAAAAACAGTGCAGAATTATAATAGATATCTTTATAATTGCAAATTAATATTTAAGTTATAGCCTCTCATCAACTTTTTATCCTGCTTTCATTTTATGAATCAACTCATTTAATCACGTTTAGAAACTAACACAGGCAGATGGAATGCATTATACAAAAACTTAACTAGTGGTTGGAAGCTAAATTCGTTGTCCAGAAGTAAAAGCAGACACACTTTCTTGTTATAAACGTAAAGTGTCATTATATTCAAATGGCTTCTGTTCATGCACCGCTTAAACTCGGCACACACACAAATGAAGACACAGAAGTAAACAGAATTATGTAACGTAGCTCTCTGCACATGTAATAACATACACGTCACTACAATCAGGGGGGGGGGAGCGTCCGTATTAGGGTCTATTTATATAGGAACGTAAAGATAACGACACGAGCCCTTGCCGATTTTTCAGAA
>NW_019059752.1:654608-699173 GCF_000696155.1 Zootermopsis nevadensis
GGTGAGCTTCTCATCTCAACAAATCTCTGTAACCACTTGCATTTTATTACAGCCATATTTCACCATCCACGCCAAGATTCTCTTCGCTATCCTACAGAGGACCATCGCTTCGCCCATTCACCCTCTTACCCTCCTGTTCCTCCCCCAACCATGAGCCAGTAACTGCCTAATCTCGATCAGCGTTTCGAAAATAATTCAAAATTTCATATAATTACGTATAACAAAATGCAAGTTTCACTCACTTCAAGCCACGAACATTTATCACCAAAAGGTGACACACACAATATCTGTAAGATATGAGGTTCTCACGGCGGCGAGGACGAAGATGGCTGTCTTCCGGGTTGCTACAACGTATATCTGGTAGACGTTTCTGAGTCACTTGCTGTTTCCATCATCAGGACTCATCGTTATGATCATGAAAACGTCATAAGTGTAGGATTTGAGGTTTTCACGACGGTGACCGTGATGATAGCCATATTCTGGGTTGTTGCGCCGTGCAGTCTGGTGGAAGTTTACCGACGTTTCAGAGGTCCTTGCCGCCTTCATTATCAGGGCTATAGCTCCGCCCTGATGATGAAGGCGGCAAGGACCTAGTTCGTAAACTTCTGCCAGACTACGCAACAACCAAGACTACAACAATCTCCACACATCTCTACTTTTGCTGTTCCCAGCGCGATTCATAATTATCATCACCCACCCGTCACAATGATAATGTTAGCCTATATAAAAGTAGTGTGCAGTCATAATTTTACGTGTCTCACTTTATATGAGCGTAATACTTAACGAAATAATTAACAAAGAAACGAGTTGATGACTATAGCATGTTTCTCCGAAACGTCGGTATCTACCTGCAAGTCCCCTTGTCGTTACAATGCAGACGACCTACGCTGACGTCTTCATCGTCACGAAAATATCACATCTCATAACCTCAAATGTTGGTTTCTTAACAGAATTCTGCAATTCGATTTTAAATATTTCGTTCTTATTCTTTCGTTGTTTATGTTTAATTCACGACACAGATTTAAAATCTCTGCCTGCTTATTTTTCAATTGCTCATACAGGAACATTTTTTGGTGGTAGTATGACTGTATGACTCAGTTATTTAAAATGATGTGGTTATTAGATGTTAATAATATTACAACGTTACTAACAGCTGTAAAGAGAAGTAAGCTATCCGTGCATTAAACTGCCCAATCTACAAAAAGCAAGACAAGCTTACCCCAAGGAAGAAACGGTAAACTGAAAACAGTGTGCACGCGTGACCACAATTCCACAAACATTCTTACAAAATCATGTCTATCGTAAAGTTACTACCACTCCCGCGAACACATACGATAATAATATTTTAATTCATTACGAAATTAATTTTTCACCGAGTTTCTTCATTAATTGACTTTCTCCTAAGGCATTTAACTTCTTCTACTGGCGGATTTATAATTCCATCTTTAACCATCTGCGTACGAAAACAATGAAAAGGCAATTATCATTAACCGCAAAATAACAGTACCTTCTCCTTCGCATCATTGGGGAGAAAAACCGATTTTTACCTTGCTCTCTGATGAGCAGAACATCGGGAAACTTGAGAACAGAAAAGCAGGAGCGAATCGCAGTTAGGGAAGATAATTGGAAATCCGATCACTACAGTTTCTCACTACAGAACATCTTAAAATGCGTTATTAGAAAATAAAACATTTTCAGTGAAGATAAGAAGATGGCTTCGCGTTTGTGTGTTGCAAAGTGGGACATAATGGAAATTTTAATCCTAAGCTGGCTACGAAAGACGTGGACTGATGATTCTGGTAAATGTTGGGGTATTTTTAAAAGTTCCAAGCTAACAAGAGGTGCTCGAATTTCTGGACCGCTCTAAAACTGGGATAGTCGGTTCGAATCCCTTCAAACGCATGGAATCTATTGTGTGCCCTAGTTGAGTTGTGCTGTCCTTTGTCAGTACTTGAATTACCGATGGGAATAAGCTTAATCACAACGGCTTACATAGCAATACGCAAATAAATATATGCAAATAACACACAAATAGCCAACCAGATGGCCAGACAGACAGATCATAGACAGGCAGATACAAATAACCAGATAAACAGAGTAGATCGACATATATAATTAAACAATTCTGTTGATAAAAACAGATAGTTTAACACGCTAACAGCAAATAGAACAAAGTCTTTAGCCAGTTCCAATTACTTCCGTCCTTAAAACCTGTTTACCTAACATACATCTGTTTTCATTACATCTCCTATTCTGTTTTCCAAGAACCTGTTTAAAGGCAGCTTCCACGCCAAAATGATGTATGCATTTCTTGCTTCCGACTCATACGTATTTCACGCCAGTTTATAAGACAAATATCAAGTTGACTGCCACCTAGTGTTCATCCATAATACAGAAAAAATTCAATTCATTAAACTGAATTAAATTTAATAGGACTGAGACTGTATAAACCTTTCTAAACACTTGAAAAACCTATGTAAATAAAATCATGTCCCGAGTAATGTTCTCCACGCTTACGAATATTACACAAATGAACAACTAAATTAGTCAATACATTAACATTGCTGTAGAAACGCAGTCTGTAACTGAATGACAATTTCAAGTTCTTGGACTTTGTACGGAATTTCTAAAACGCCCCTTCCTTCGAATAATCCTACAGAGGAGCCGCTTTTAAGTCCGGCGACGTTGGTGGTCATGTTAATCCTGCCTCAAAAATCACAATGTCGGACGCAACTCTGTCATTCAAAACGTATGAAATGAGGCACTACTGATGTGAAATGGCGCCATTTTGTTAAACAAAGTTCAATTTATTGAAATGCTGTATCCATGCAGGAAAGGAGCCCATTAATTTCTTAGAACATTAAGTTAAGCACTGAAAACTTTAACATTCTCTGAATGTAGTGGGTTTTGTTTGTTAATGCAACCTTCCGAATAAAAGCGAGTCTCTTCTCAAAGATATTATGTCATTAAAGCGCCCAGGTTTTCCTCTGAAGTTCTTCTCAGTAAACATTTATAAAAGCGTTTACTTATTTATTTATTTGTGGCTTATTTAACGACACTGTCAGAAGCGCAGACTATACAGCGCTGAATGGGAGGATGATTAATGAACGATCAATTGTTAAAGGATATGGAAAGAAGCTGTCGTGAAGTCACAAACCATGAATTTTCTTTGAATGAGAGGGGAAAACTGTCAAAAACGCTTAGCTGAGATTTGATCCCGTGTTTTCACAAATACGAAGCAGGAGTGCTAACCACTACGCCACGAAGTTCATCGTCGCAAAAACATCATGTGTCAGCCGATAATAACTGAATTAAATAACTGTTAAACGGAAACCACGGCATGTCATTACGACAGAATTTCTTTGTATTGCCTATTTGAGACTCTTATCTGTTGGGATAAAATTTGAATTATTTTTCTCGGATTTTGCGTTATTGTTCCACTGTTGTATTTATAATTATACTTCCGTAGGAAACCATTCGCTACGTCTGCATTCCTCTCTATTGTTTTCAGATTGTTTGGCTGTAACACGAAGAAGACACTTTTACCTCGTACGCAACAGAACCTTCACATTGAATTACGCTTTGACAAAATAATAATAATAAATCCTTTTCGTTAAATACTGATTCTACCAAGTTTATTAAAAATTATATAAATTTTAGAAAATTACAGATGATACAAATATAAACCCATTTTTTCAAGTCAAAACGATATCTAAGAAACACATAATACTTAGCTCTTTATAACTGAAAATTTTATCACTACTTTTAGCAATTGTTATATTCAGATGGAAAGTTAAAAGTGTCCTGTGTTTAAGTATCGCTCAATGTAGGCGTATAGCGGCGGAGAGGAACAGCTCTATTACATACTGATTATGAATCTGAGTGAATCCCAGTTGCGGGAGAACCCAATCAGGGTTGTCCAGTGACAGCAAGCCACTCTAATGATTGACCTGTCCTGTTTCGCTGTCAAATTCAGAGTTAATGCAATGAAAGATTTACGGATTACAATCCCGCACCCAAATTGGAATGTTAAATAGAACGAAATTTAACGCAAGCGCGTTAATGTATAAAACAAATGTCACATTTCTCTGTTATATTTCCTAAAACCCGCAAAAGTTAAAACCTTAATACATTCTACAGCCTGCACCCATAAGTCACATTATACGATGTACAAACAAAGCAAGAAAAACAAGACGTTATAAAGAATGAAAGAAGAAAGGAAATGAAGTAAGAATAATTTAATACATTGCTTATCTTAAGGCATCACGGGGAATTACAATTGTCGATTAATCCTGTAAAGCCCAGTGGCCCCCAGTTGCTTCAACAGGCAATAACTCTTCACTCTGCACTTACTTTGTATAATTCTGTCTGTAAACAGGAATGATTTCTTCAAAGCAGCGTTAAGCAGTTCATCACTTTAAAGAGTTGTACTTTCTTTGCAAACGGGCTCAATTCTTGAATATTATTTAGACGAGCTTCAACAAGCAAATCAAAATTCCGTCTCTGCTATCAAGTTCTCACCCTCTTACTCTAAGTCTTTCCAGAAGGACGACTGGGTATTTCCTGGGAACCTTCTAACTATAAGATGCCATTTCTCTCTTCCCCCTCTCCCCCGCCCACAGATCTCATGTTTCTCACTTCCCCCACCA
Source organism: Zootermopsis nevadensis (assembly GCF_000696155.1). The sequence goes on from NW_019059752.1 coordinate 659,258, forward strand.
ATTTTCTCTTTAATGTTACTTTATTTCTATCCTTCGTAACTCTCTCTCTCTTTATGCCTTGATAGGAATAAAATGACAGAACTTATAAATGCACTTCAAGTTTTCCATAAGGGAGACAGTGGATACTATATCACCGATGCTGACATGAATAAATTCATCCGCGGGTCATAAAGCTGTTGTTGGTAACACGGTTTAACATCGATGCAGTTGTATTGCAGCCTCACGTGTTTTTGTTCTGTCAACATACGTTCTTATATTGCCGATGACTTGGCTGACAATAAACAGAGTTCTTGTTTCTCCTGGGCGCCGCTACACACAGCGTGACAATGAATGATGATCCGTCCTTCTGGGCCACTGAAGAAGGTCGAAAAGGTTCGGCGAACCTAACGCATAAAAAGGATCATAACGGAGTTGCATCTATCAAGCGCCCGAGCCTCATTAGGTGGCTAGGACGAAGTTTGTAAGTTCCATGACGTCTCTCTGAACATGCTCTGATTTAAGAAACATATTTTCCAAGTGTCCAGAAAGGTACGTAAAATTTTAATATTATTACGTTTCTATAAAAACATTGATGTATCAGGTGTTAACAATTAACATCTTATACATTTCTGCAATTTAAAATTAGACAAATTTTAGTACTGGCTTACATTAACACTCTTTAATTTGTTTTAATAGCCGCCTTCTGAACTAGCTTAAAACGTAGGATGGAAATGCACAAGAATTTTGGTGTGGTCACGTTCCAAATTCGAAATATATTAGGCTGTCGACAATGGTATTAAGTTTAATAACGCTCTACGGACTTGTGCGTACATACAATCGTTTGTATTAAGTTTAATAACTTTGTACGGACTTGTGCGTACATACAATCGTTTCGGAGGAATATATTACATCCACCTACTGGGCTTACAACATTTTCTTTCGCAAGCGAGATACCTAAAATTCGTTCATTTTGACGCAGAAATTAGTCTCAGACCAATTTTGTTCCACCTTATAGAACCAGACAAGAAATATATGGTGATATTTATTTGCAAGCAAAAAAAATGAAGCGATAAAGACCCGCAAGAAACGAATTAAAAAATTCATAATTTAAACATTTCGCTCAGTATTTAGGCGTTTTGTACATTTTGTCCAGTCTTATGTAATCGGCGTGAAATGCAGCAGAACGAGATAACCGAGAAACTTTGGTAGGAAATATTCAAAGGAAAACATATTTTGGAAGACTAGGCAGAGAGTGTAAGAAATAATTCAAACTGGTATATAGAAATAAAGCTTTATTTTGGAGATAAATAAGTAGCTCGGGATAGGATTAATAGCGGGGATTTTCCGAATAAATTCTTTTTCCACGAAAACCCTCGATCTACTGTAAACACGAATTATTAAGAATTGTTCAAGGAAGACTCTGTAATATGGATTTACTTATACATATTAATCTTCAATGTTTAAAAATGGTAAATGTTATTCTGTACAGATATCAGAGGTATGATGTATTCATATTGTCGGCATACCTAGCTAACCCAGACAACTAACGAAATGAAAGATATAATTCAACTCGGAAATAGTTTTTTTTAAAAACTTTTTATCCAGTTTGGGAAAATGTGAACAGTAAACACACGAATGATTCCCGATCCTAACCGTTGGCAGAAAAACTAGGACCAGATTTTAAAAGACTTCTATGAAATATGAAATTCATTTCGTAAACAGTAATGCCTTGTTTTGCTGAACATTACGCTTCGCTTCAGTCTTTTAACTTTGCTTAACGAATCAACAGTTGACATAAACTGTAAAACTGGTAGAAAGCAAATGCAAAACGTGAAACGCATTTTCCAATGTTTAATTCGGCAGCCAGACGCGCTGCTAAAGACTCGGAAATAAATGAGGATTACTGCCGGCCGAAGTGCGGCAGTTCGCAATATTTGGAAGCTTTCCCGTGCAAATCCATCAGCATGAGTGGAGAAAACAGATTAAAGGAAAATCAGGTAAATGTGCTGATTAATTTTACAGGTTTTAACATTCTCTCACAACAGTGGTTATTCAGTTCAGAATAATAACAGAGGCCGAACGTCGCGGCGGCTGAACATTTAGCATTTTGCTTCGTATTTGTGACTAGAATCTCTGCCTGCAGACCTGATTTCCTGACTGAATTTTTCTACTTTCCATCACTCACCAAACAAATGCTGGTACAGTACCGCTTCCTTCCCCGTCCGTCCCAATTCATTATTTATATTATTATGATTTATTTATTATTTATTTAGTGTTCTGTCTGACGACAGGTCCATATGAACCGGATCCTTCCATCCTTTTCTCGGACTGGGACCTGTTCATATACGTTCTTGGCAGATGATCCAGAAGTGGTTTGCCATTGCCTTCTTCTGTGTGTGAATGGAGCCTACCATTTGATAGTGCAACCTTCTTCATGGGATTCAAAAGCGAGTAGTTAGATGTTGGTGGTAATCTTTGTTGTCAAAATGTGCAGATTTGTAGGTGAACCTCGACAGTTTTATTACAGAACACGCTGCCTCCATTTTCAGGCCCAAACCGCTGGTATCCAAATACAAATTCACACGGCATCACATCCCAGAAGACTACCAGCAACATCATCTCTTTAGTGAGAAATTAAATCTCGCGTAGATAAATAACCGAAGGCAACCAATTTAAGACTGGTGATCATGATTTAATCTTCATCGACAAACTTTTTCTTTCCTACGACTCCTTGCAGTAGGTATATTCTTTCTATTTGGCTTTAGCTGACAGCGGTATGTTGAAAAGATGTGTATGGAAGTTGTTTTGGACTATTTAAGGTACGATTCTAGCATTTCAACAGAAGGAGTGGACAAACAACGAATAATGTAGCTTGCAAAAGCAGTAGGAAGAGGTTCGTAACCAAAACCCGTAAGACTATAAAACAACAGCGTGACCAGTACACAATGGCGTAATGTGGAGGGAATATGTCGATGTCTTTTTGAAAAATGTCCCCCGGTTTCCCGACGAGGGACTCCGGACACTAAAGTAACTACAGTCTGAATAGCAGCCCACAAGCCAAGACTTCGACCAAGCACTTCCAGAACACAATCAATTTACGTTACTTATTAATTTGTGGACGTCGCAGCAAAGTCAACTGTGGTCTTCAGGACTGTGACGACGAGAGGTCTTACGATGTTTTGCAGGAACGCTGATAACCATCACTTAAAAGACTACACAGTATCACAACCCACAAGAACACAACTGACAAATACGACGAAATAAAACAAAAATAATCATTAAAAACAGAAGAAATAATGAGAAAAGGCGAGACAGAAAAAGAAAGTTGATGATTAGAGACACGAAAATAATAAAATAAAAATTAAAGAAGACAAAGATTTATCCTAAGCATCAATTTTATAAGACTATGCTAATTACTGTAATTGCCATCAAGTTGAATAATATTTTTATGAGACTCCAGCGAATGTATCTTTCCATGCATGGAATATTCCTGACTGAATCACCCTATTTATACCGATAAGCTCACGAGGATGTCGTCCCATAAAGCTATTGCATTATGGATGTGAGGACCGACGGGAGACGATGTGATGACTCCTTTTATTCTTCCAGATGAATGGGGATATAGCGTGGTCCCATGTCCAGAATTTCAAAACAGGCATCGAATCTCTTGCTTGCCTTCATCCTAAAACACGTCTACGGCAGGAAAAGGGCATGATATGGAGGAAATTAGGTAATTCAGGGGTGTAAAAACAAATTAGATGTCACAGAAAATCGTTCGAGAAATCTTGTCGTGTGTACTGAATGCTAATCAGACGAGCAGGGAAACGAGTAATGTTTGGTAGCTACGTACATCATTTTAAAGATACAACGCTCAGCAGCTTGTTTAACCTATTCAATGTTTAGTTTAGTAATACAGCAAGTAATTCAGCAGTTCTCTGCCTCGAATACGGAAAGTACTCGGTTCTAAATCTGGGTCCACAGACAATTCTGATTTTATCTTGCTTTTATTTCAGTTCCCCTACGCAAATACTAATAGAAATTTGATGTAAGGAGCAATTAACTCCTTACACATCCTTCTAAAATAACTACTGTCATCATTTAACTTGTAATTTACTGAATCATGACGTAATGAAAGATCAACCTCCAAGAACAAAGGAAAAGAATAGTAAAATTATGTCAATAATATACATAATGTATCAAGACGTCGCTTGGATCCCTGTCTACGTACTATATTTCTATCCTACTTGAAGTCAACTACCAAAGATTGGGTTGTTCAGCGGCTGTAAAATGTCCATAATCAGAAATTTAGCAACTATTACTAGGTTCGTGAAAGCATGAAGGCCGTTCTGGACGTGGCACGTAGAAAGGAATAAATGAGAAATGAATACATAATCATAGTCGGCGGACCTGTAGGGAGGACATCACCTGGAAGACCAAGGTGTAAATGGGATGGTAATAATAAAATATATTAAATAGATAGATATGAGTTTATACACTGGAGTCAACTGCCTTAAGATAAGGATCCGTGTGAGCATTAATAAAATCTTATAGGGCTATCAGCCGTATTATTTTGTAGAAATCACGGGCGTTACTGGAATGTCTCCATTACCAGGGCTGTGATACGACGTGGTCTCTGAATCACTGGTGATGTTTTTAGAAACTGACAAAACTGACAGCCGAAGAAGATTGCTTTTAATATTATACTCCATGGAAGCTTTAGATCATGATCAACAGAATTTGTATTCATATTCACAGTACATCGGTGTGGACACTTGTGGACATGGTAATAGTTCTTTGGGTTCCAAAGTGGGAGCGGAATTTTAAGAGTGGCTGACCGATTTATGCTCAGAGAGCACTTTCTACTCTATGGACTCAGTACTGAATTTGTTAAAATTTCTTTTGTCTAGTAGACAACTGTGACGAGTGAGAGAAAAATAACTGAAATGTGGAATGAAACCAAAATTGACCCAGAAAGCTTCCTCAGAAATCTATCGATCAAAAGTTCGGAAGGCAGTTCAGAAGATGGAAATGCATTCCATTTATTTCTCATGAAACATTAACGAAACGAAATCTATCACTTTCAGGAGTTACTTTTTAAAGATGAGTACCTCCGAACAAAAGCAACTGTCAAACTCTTACATAAAAACATTTTAGATTTCCATAAGGGTGTGTCGTCTTTACGTTTAATACACGGACAGTGCAAGACGGAGTTAGCATTAGGAGACGTTCGTATGACAAAGCTGAAATAAAATGGGAGAAGTTTTCTTCATGGGCGCCCTTTGAGCGAAGCACGTGCCTCCTTAATCTGCAGGCACGTCACAGATGGTGCAACAGCACCGAAGCCCTCTCACACAGGTGCGTCACCAGTACAACTAACGACCAGAATGTATTTCTCGACCAATCCCCAGGGAAAGCAGCTAGGCTGGTGATATGACACTTTCTATCTCCTTTCACCTCAACAAAGAAGAAAGAAAGTACAGCAGGGGAATAAATGAGGCACTACCACGCGTCGGGACCGGTGGTTGGAAGACACGACGTCCTCAAATATTGAAGAGCTAACCTTTAAGTCATATTGAAAGAGGAAGGCCTGCTTCTAGTTCATTTTGTCTATAATGATGGACTCTCCACGTCACACGTCATAATATCCGGCAAAGTAATGACGTCAACAGCAACGCAAAGCAAAACTGCATATCCGAGAATATTTATTTACAGTTTATTTGACGTTTTTTAAGTAGCTCAGACTATACAGTATCGAATGAAAGGACGATAGTAATGAATTAAAATGATGTGGAAGGAAGCGGTCGTGACCTAAGAAAATGATGTAGAAGGAAGCGGTCGTGACCTAATTTAAGATAATATCCAGGCATTTTCTCGGGGGACTGAGGAAAGCGACGAAAAATCCCTGTCAGGATAGCCGGTTTCCGGGCCGAGATTTGAATCAGGGACCTCCCGAATACGAATCAGGAAAAGAAAGATAAATAACTAAATACAGAGAGACGGAGAAAGAGGGAAAATGAAATGACACAGGCAAAGAAGAAAATAATAACATAAATAATAAATTCATGAATGCTTTTGAGAACTCCATTATCGCATGCATGCCTTACACCGCGCGGGTGCAGTAATTTTACACAAATTACTATCAAGTCTATATATTTATGAAATAATAAACAAGAATTAAGGTCACTCAGGTCTATAATAGTGTACATTAGAAATGAATGACCTACCAGTTCGGACCTCACACACATTTTCCGCTTTCCTAAAAATAATATACATTTATATGAGTTGCGTACTTCGCAAGATCACCATAAAGAATTACATATTCTGCTGCTAATCAACTTGTAGGCTATTGCTCCAATTTCACAATTTAGCATGGCGGCCATCTTGCATATATTGAGTATCACAAACTTGTTTAACCATATATTGGTTAATGGTGTGTTAATTTGTCAGCGTAATAACTCCAAACGTTATCTTTTCGTATTTAACATTACGTAAAAGAGTTTATACTTATTACTGTGATTATAAATAACAGGTATACTTCTAATTTTGAAATAAACGTGAGATTTTCATGAGAAAATAAACCTACTTTATGTCTGCTATGATAAAACTGTAAATAAACTGTGGCATGCATTCATGATACACGCATTATTCCTGCGGTCAAGTCTACAAATAAAATATTCAGAACCCAGAAGTAAATAGAAACGTAACTGGTGATCTATTCATGTGCATAATGCTTAGTATTACAGTCCCCTCCCCATTTTGTTAAAATGTTTAACGAAGCCCTACACGGTCGTTGTGCCTGTAACAGTTAACAACAAATCCATCAGCTGCCATCGTTAAACAGAAAGCCGACATTACATTTCGCGTGACTGTCATGCAGTTGCCTTAACAAGAGCTGCACGCCTATCACTACAGCACACGAGTGCGGAGATAAATATTAAGTAGCGTTAGTTCTCATCCACCTTGCAAATTCGCTCGGCCGCATAGTTGGTATTTCTGATAACACGGAGTACAAAGGTGGCTGGCTTCTACTCGTATGATATTCATGACAGTTACTCCAGTATTACCACGACAGACAAACGAAGAGGGACATGGTAATATCTCGTACCTTTGTTTCTTTTTACGAAGCCTACATAAAATTGTATCGACAAGTGTTCTCTGTTGGTTCTTACACTGCCAAGTGCAAAAGCGACGCATCTCAACCACTGCTCCGTTGCTTCAAAGCCGGATAATGCATCAACTAGATCATCTGCCAAGAACGTATATGAACAGGTCCCAGTCCAAGAAAAGGATTGAAGGATCCTGTTCATATGGACCTGTCGTCAGACAGAACACTAAATAAATAAATAAATAGTAGGCTACAATTTACTTAAACAAAACACTGGACGAAGGTGAAGTATTTCGTTGGTACAACATAAGGAAATGGTTAAAAAATTGTAAATAAGTTAATTCCAATTGTGCTTGTATATTGAAATTTGTAATTAAAACAAAAAACGGACACGAACGCACACTGGGTGTCTTCCGGATTTAACGTGAGAGACGTCACTAGACACTGTACACACACTACTTATCTGTCAGTTCCAGTGGGTATTTCTACGCTACTGAGGGCGTACGCAATATTAAAACGTACTGGGAGATGCTATAAGGGATTTTCCTTGCGGAACGGATGCTGTGAATGTACCAACTGGGGATCACGGTCGTCGGAATTGTCGTAGAAGTTGAAATACCAGCCCGCTCTGCCCATGTTCCACTATCCCGTTCTCTATATGAACCTTTTACTTTTATTCTTACACCTCCCTACTACTCTCTTTTATTCTCAGTCTCTCACATCCCAATTTCTTTTCCTAAACTCAGCACAGTTTACTCTTCGTCCTTCTCTGAGACATAACTCTCGCTGGGTTGCGTGCTCTTAACTTTCGCCTAAACCTTATCGAATGGCTATGGAGACAGAATCCTTCATGATCCTTGCTCTGCCTGACAATGGTGAGCGAGGTAAAAAAATGTAGCGCTGTTAACAAATGTTAATTTCAGCATAAGACTGCGATAAATGCGGTCGGAAATCCAAGTAGTTGGAGTACATAGCAGAACAAAACTGGGCGACACATGTCAGCGAATGGTAATTCCAAGTTGACGGCTCTGTCAATTTAAATTTACATCTGAATTAAGCCCTTTCTTACCGAACGACAGATATAAAAGGGAACAGTGGAATCAACAGTCCTGAGTCAGGAACCTGGATAACTGGGGACTAAAAATTACGAAGCAGAATTGTTATCATTCAAGAGTAGCTTCCGGACAAAACCTGGTTGAATGTAGCTGTCATACAGGGTAAAAAATTACAGCTATGAGCTATATAGGAGTTCAAGATGTTGGCCTATAACATTCTTACGATGATGTTTGAAGTATTTATCAATTTATTTCAGAGTAAAACACATAATATGATCGTGTTTCAAATCTTATTTCTTTAGAAAAGAGAATAAATTAGGCACACGTGGGTTGTAAAGGGTTCTAGAGTAGTATGGGTTTATACACTTAAGAGCTTGTAGACGGAATTTTACTTAGTAGTAATTCAGGATCCAGCCAAGAGCACAGACGTTCTGCTATACCAAGGTTAGTATTTGACCTGTCAGCTAAGAAGCTCTGTTGTAGTAGCAGACTTACATAACTGAATAAAACGTAACTTGGAAACTGACTGACTACTTTAGCGCAAAGAGAGAATAAGTGACATTTTATGTTTTTCTCAGGAAGGACAAAATAAAAAACTGTTTTAAAAATCCGAATATTCAGTGCTGTTCTCAAATAATTTATTTTTATTGTTTTAACATGCGAGGCTATACTTATTTATGTCCCTTGCAACTTAATAGCCTATTGTTTTTGACATTATAATAATTTTACTAGCAAATATATGATTTCTTCATTTTGGACTTATCTCTTTTTCATGTCAAAGTCTCCAAATTGAATTCGGTTGGGTTTCTAGAGGTGCCTTAATTGTATATACGGGTACCTCAAGAATTTATTTACCTTGCATGGGAACAACACCAGAAATTCCTTATGGTGAAACGTTTGAATAATCTTGCCCAAAATTTTACATCAAATTCTGTAGGTTATTAAGACTCCGTGATGGTCTAATAATATATTGTTTTCAATAATGCCAGAGTTGAGTAAAAAATCATTAAGATAAACAAGAAATGTCGAGATAGCCAGACGGATGGAGAGAACGGTGGGTGTTTTTGATAAAACCGCTTACGTCCGTGTATTTAGTATATAGGTCCACAGCCTTCTTAGATGTTGTTCGTTCTTTCCGTGATTATTGCTTGTAAATTAACAACGGAATAATTACATATCTTTGGGTACCGACCGTAGAAGTTGGATGGTTGGCATTCTTGTTTCGTATCTGAAAATTCTCGGGTTCATAATAGGCTCAGAGTATACGCATTCCGAGTTCTTTGTGACTTTATACAGCCACTGCAGAAAAATGTTTGAAAGAAAACACGCTATAAGTGGCTAATCGTATAAACAATTATTAGGTTATGTAAATTATAGATCCAATTAAGATCTAAAATATTTTTCTGTTACATTTAACTAAATACGAGATAGAAATAAGATGCGATAGTGAGTAGTGTAGTGTATGTAGTGCCATTAGTTTTGTAACAGAGCAACTATGTTGTACATTGGGATCAAGGAAAATCTGGCACGCAACAGAAAAAAAAACGTTGAATTTATAAAAAGTCTGATACACTGGAGAACAACTTTTCTCTCTTTATGGGCGAGATCTAGGCTAAGAGGGTTCCATATCGTGGTTTGTAACCCCACACTTATTTATACAAAGAGTATTTTTGAAAAGAACATGTCCTACACACTGCCACAGGCAAAATACAGGTGTCAGCCAAGAGCCGCTACCATTTGATCTGCAGACGTCAGTCCGTAAACCTAGTTCACCATATTTAAAGTTGGTGAACCGTAACGTATGTTCATCTAGCGTGTCTTCATAATCCCGTTTAACAGTCGTTTTCGAAAGGCACGGCGCAAAATCTATTCGTAAAATAAATCAGTATTAATGCACCGATACTTCTCCCGATGAGATGACACGATCAGATTGAAACATTTTAATAAAAAAAAAAGGAATTAATATAACTGGTGACCCAATTAATGATGATATTGATCACTGCTTGGTGTTTCCAAGAAATTCTGAAAGACTTTAATTAACCCTTTGAAGCCAAAGCTCGCCTCAGTAACATTTAAAATGTTTGGTCTATATCGGAAAGAAAAAACAACCCACAAACATCAACTGAGTGATGCTGTTTAAGGAAAATCATAAATACATAAACACACTTCGCGAGCCAAACGCAGAGTTACCGATTGTCAAAGCGGGAGAGGTACATACAATTATCACTAGGTTTTAAAGGGTTATTAAGCAATCGAACAGAGAATAATATATGAGATTTTATGTTCACACAGAATGAAGTCGCCATGTTAGTATTCTGCATTTTAGGCAGGAATGAATGTTGAAGGCCCGCTTTTCAAAGAAAAGTCCACACATTTTGCTTATAAATTCTGAAGAAAAAGTCCTTGAATTCAGTAAAAATAGGTTTGAAATTCACTGGTTCTCGCGTTGTTATATTCTGCGTAGAAAAATCGAAGGTTCAAGCAGAGATCTGAAACATATCAATTTAACTAGAATTTATGCAGGTGGAAGAGAGATTGGTAAATGTTTGTAACACACAACAGAGGTCAGTGTACCGTAATGGTTAAGACAGCGCACAAGGTGCATTACCTATATCTCGAATTTACACAATCGAATTAGGCTGAAAGTAGATTATCCTGAAAAAGACTTCCATGAATTTCCTCAGTGCCTCCATGCTGCAGTTTACATAATACATTTAATCGCAATAGTGTTTAATAGTGCAAAATAAAAGAAAATGCCAACTACGTTTCAGTTTCTTGCAATCGATTGCATTGCTTCCAGTTTCATGTCGTAGCGTGAGAAGCGGCCATCTTGATCACCACCATTCGGTCGTTAAGCAAGAAAAAGGCTATTTATCTATCTCTTTCGACATCATTTTCCGAGAACGTAGAAACGTAATCCTAGTGCAACTGTTTCTTCCCATCATTACGAACCTCGATAACAACTTGTAGACTTGAATGAACGGGATCAACGACCTCCTTGGACCTACTTACTGATGACCAACTTAAAATTATGGCTGATACTTGTGTTAACAAAAGAATACGAATCTAATGCTTCTTTAAAATAAATATAAAATGACAAAGTTGAGTTTTGGATGCAACGTCGTGTGGACTTGCAAGCAGATACCAACGTTTCGAAGAAGCATACGGCCTCCAGCTTTGGCTAAAACACAAAGGTAGTATGTTCCTCCGAAAAGCTGGTATTTATTGATGCCATCTATTTATATAAGTCTGTATGCATGGATATTAATAAAGCTCCTTCAGTAGCCCAGTAAATATAGAGTAGAATAAGAGAATGGCAATGAATAATGAAATGGAAAGGATATGGAAGGAAGCGATCGTTGCCAGCTTTGAGGTACTATACCGGTATCTGCCTGGAGAACTGAGAAAGACCACGGAAAATCTCAGTCAGGACAGCCGATCTCCGGGCCGAGACTTGAAACCGGGACATCCCAAATACGAAGTAGGAGTAATTATGATGTAAAATCGATTCTTGTGCCTTACAGAATAGTATTTAACTTCTGAAATGAACTATAATAAACTTAATATCAAATATTATAGCTAAGGATTTGAATGCTTTCATAAAGTAACGTAGTACTTTAGCATCTTACACCGAGGACGTACAGCTGCAATTTCCTTAAATTAAGTGCAAGTTTACGCCCAAGATACGACCGAAGGCTACATAAGTAGTAGTGGTGAGTGAAGTTCCCATATCTGTAATGAACTTCCTTCGCCGTAACAGGGAATGAGTACTTAGAACAGAAGAGAGACATTGGAAAAGTAGGAAGGCATATAATTTAAAATCCAACGTATTTTATGCATCGTTTATAATAAATAGGTCAAATAACTACGATAATGTGTTTTTGAGTGTTTCATATCCAAATTCTCCATTTATTTGTTGATACTATTTACGTAAACGGTTTTTGAATGTTTTAAAGGAAAACTTAATTTTATTTAATGCATCGTCATTTCTTAATGTCGCTTAGTCGCAGAACCAAGCTCTAAAGAGTTACTATGACATTATTGGCCTTCATTAGTTACTACGATATTAATTCTGAATATCAGCTTCCATATGATACTATTGGGGGTCCGCAGTGGCCGCACGGTCTGAGGCGTGGGCCTTGTTGCCGTGGATTCGAATCCCTCTCAAGCCATGGATGTTTGTCCGCGTTTTTCTGTGTTGTGCTGTCCTGTGTACAGGTAGAGGCCTTGCGACGGGCCGATCCCTCGTCCAAGGAGTCCTACCAAAACGTCTATAAATCAAGCCAACGAAAAGTTGGGACCCGCAGTGCTCAGGCACTTGAAGAACGGGACGTCCCAGTATCCCAGTATATGATACTATTATGTCATTGAACACTGCTAATTACGAACTAAGTGCTTCAGATCTTAGTATTTTTCATGTCCAAAGAAAATCCTTGCATAATTATTCCAAGATGACGATAGATACAAAATGACGAATTATTAGACTATACTTAATTATATAAAACTTAAACATCGTTACTTTTAACCTGGCCACGACTGGTTATTTAGTGAGTGCGTTGCAGGAACGTGAAGTCTTTCTGCCTTGCATTGCGAAATCCGTAATTAGACGACTTGATGGGAAAGTAGCGCTCGTAGTCGTGCTACCAGGGGCTCTGGAAGAAACTAGCACAATAACGTGAATCGAATTTTCCAGTCGTTAACTGTTGATGCCGCCAGATATCCATGTTCTGACAGCTGAACTTGTAACAATACTCTCCTTCCTCCTACAAACGCACAGAAGATTCTCCAGACATAAGACTCTACTCCCTTAACAATTAAGTTCATTCTACCACGGAAGGTTCCCTACAGGATGACTCTAGGGAATGGGTAAACTGCTCTAAACTACCCCCGACCACTCTTGCTACAAGCACGCACACTTCTGCAGTCAGGACAAACAAGCAATCGACCAAGCATCCCTCACGGCCAACCTCTCTTTTCATTCTGTCCCCTTACTTCGAATAATGACCAAACATGCCGCGTGTCTGTCTCTCTAATACACGAGCCTTGGTTGGTGACCATTCATCCACGGCCTACTACGTATATGCACTTACATACAAAGCACCATAGTAATTATAATCTCGATATAAGATCATATTTGAAATAGCACCACATTGAATTGTATTGTATTCTTTTATTAATCAAAGAGAAATAATGACATTAATTTTGTTGTCATACAGCCTACATTTTTATTCTTTGTTTATTTAACAAAGCTTTCAAAAACGCGTAATTATACAGCGTCGAATGGTAGAGTGGCTCTGAATGACCAGTGGGTAATGTTGCCGAAGAAGGCGTTCGTGGCCGCTTTTATGACACTACTAAACCACGCAATAATCACGAAAACTTTGTCAGGATAGACATTTCCCACACGAGATTCATATCTTGTACCTCCAGAATATAAGACAGAAGTGCTAACCACTCAACAGTGACGTTAAATGCGAAATCGTATTTCCACGATATTTTACTTTCTGGCTAGGGTCTAAAAAAAATCTGGCGACATATTTTGTATCTGATTTTCAGACTAAAATGATGAACGAATAATGCCTCAGCCACTATCCACGGTAAATTATCTATAAAACGCCTCGAAATCCTAAAGATATGTATACCATGCAATCATGCACATTCTTAAAAGAGAGAGAAAAAGATAACACAGACATATAATAGAAATGCTCACTGAAACAGCTGCGTTTATCTCGTAAGGTTTAATCAAATGAAACAAACGCCATGCTTATTTCCCTCTGGTATTTGTACATCACCGCCGTGTGGTTTGTGTAGTCCCGAGATGAGAAGACACGACACACACACACACAAACATCTCACTGCCCTCCGCAGACAACGAAGCGCATGCCTTTAAATGAAGTTTCTACGTAATTATTCGTTGAGAGATAATTCAGATTACGAGACTGAAGATAAAGGCACAGACCTATGTGTGATGAGCTTAGTACTTAAGAGTTTGGAAGCTACAAAATTATTCCCCCGTAGCGATAACAGAGAATCCGCTTCAGGTACCATTGCTATTTGCCTGGAAAGCGAACTACTTAACTCCGATAAGTACGTATGTAATTAGAACAATAACACTAATAATAACGACGACGGAATGGTGTGAATTAAACAAGAATTCTCTGAGGAAAGCGTCATTAAATAAACGGCCAACAAAGGAATGGCCCGTACTTTACTGAGAATTTTATATAACAATACCTACAAAGGAAAAAGAAATAGCTAAGTACACCTACAAGTACCTGGAAAAAATAAATTATTATGGCGCAAAATGCATACTTCTATTAACTCCATATTCCAATGTAATTATATGAAAATCACAGATGATAGAGCAGCTAATTAAAGAAAAATCAAGACATCAGCCAAAATTTCAGTTAAACTGGTCAATTATTATTACATTAATAATGAAATTGAATCTGAAGACGAACAACCCAACAACTGCAGCTCAGAAAAACAGTTTTTCCACATGAAACTATAATAATTCGTGGATGAATACGATTCCGTTAAGAATACGCCAGTTTCGACCAGATGTTTTTATTGCATAGAACAAATTCCGCTCCAAACTGAGCTTTATTATCTCGTAAATTTGAGACAGTCGTCCTTTCGGGTCATGAACCTAGAAAACTCGTAACTGTTATATGAGAACGTTAAAAGAAGTTGTCAGACTCGCAGCAAAGGCCATGAAGCTGCTACTCCTTTACTGCACTTAAGTACATAGCTTTTATTTAAGTGGTATCAACTCTCCATTCCTTCCTCGTGGGAGACCAACTCGTCTAAAACGGAAAGCATATTTCACTGCCTGCATATTTATTTCCTCTCCTTGGTTTCTGATATAATATTGCTGACATTTATTTTGTAAAATCGTCAGTATTTAACTGACTAGTATTTTAATATTAAATATTCCGAAACAGTAAGTAAATAGAAACCTTCTCTTAATATAGGCAAATGTAATTTTATTGCTTGCATAATCTTAAATTCTCCTTATGCTTCTTTTGGAATACCATTTCCAACAAAAAGGCTTATGTAAAAATAATTCTCTATGACACAAAATATAAGACATTCATTCAATTCCCAACAAACTGAAGGATGCCTTGTAATCTAAGACCATCCAACGGACCAGTAAAATCTTCCGGCAATGGAAACTCATGGGAATTGAGCTTTTCCGCATCGCAACACAGAACTTCATGATGCATATTTATACCATACTTTCTTACTTAGGTGTTTTACACATTTTAGATTTCTTCGTTTTCCCTTTTATCTCACTTTCTTATTTTTGCAATCGAATGTAAATTGAAGCAGACCTATAGATTTTTACTGCAAAACAAATTTTTGGGGACCTTCAATTAAGTGGAGTCATAGTCGCTGCAACATCAGAAGTGTGCACAACCGCCATGTTGGAGTTATTAATAGTAGTAAATTAAGAAATGCACACATGGAGTGCCTTTTAATATAATAATGTCCTACATGTTATGAAATATACCAACTCGTACATAAGTTATTAACGAGACAAATGAACGAAAATAACATCACAAAGGTGATTTTCTGTAAAAGAAATAAAATTAAAGGAAAGATTAATTGCTCTACTACTTTTATTCCCTTTCATCCATGTTTAAATTAAATGTCTTGTAGAAGACTGGAGAGTAGTAGCGAAGCGAGTTTTAGGTTTGTCTTTCTCATGTAAGTGCCGTTAAAGAGGTCTTAAGAAAGTTTATGAGATCTGAAAGGTTACGAATTCAAATAATGCATTGTGCACCCGGTATAAGAAAGACTGGAGAGGCAAAGGGGCCAGTATACTTCCCACCAACAGCAAAATATTTAAATAGTCATAAAATTAATCTTCCAAGGACAATTAAACTCTTCACGGTTATAAAATATTGCGTTGGGGGCTTAATAATAACGTCCTCAGACTAAAATACAACGTGATACGAACGTCTTTAATAAAATGACGGCTATACCTGTCTCATGACCATGTAAATCCAAGTCTTAAGTATATGTCTTCGTGCTTGGAGTTCCGACAAGCAATTTCTTGTTGGTTACCGCGCGAGCTGTGTCTAGCTGTGACACTACTCGCCCTTAAACCTACACCGAGATTTTCCACGATGTGCCATGAATTTTAAGCTGTAATGAACCAGGGGATGAAAAATTTAATTCAAGAGTCGGGTTTAGTTTTCAAACGGGAAGTCTTTCAATTTTTCTTTAATTTTAATATCTACTCTCATCTGCATGCGTTCCATTGCACTGTTCGGCTAAAATAAAACACATTTACAGATAAACTTTACACAGGCTTACTGAAGCGCGACATGAAACATTACTTATGAACTGGTTCACTTAAAATGGCGTTAAATGAGAATTAGGAACATTACCACCATCAAATGAATACTGAGGCGTGACCCTCCAGAATAATTATTAAATCAATTAACTGCCTCCATTATTAACATATTTTAAGATACCTACGACGGAAATGAAACATAACCTAGAGAATGTCCGCTAAACGTCGCAAAGAACAACTACCTGAAAGGATATCCACACCAAAATTCTAACACAAAACAGACTTACAGGCTCAACATTCCCGCAGTCATCGTCATAACGCCGCCGTGAGAACATGAGAACTCGCCGATATAATTTTGGATTACCGAGCCATATTTTCTCAACAAATATTTCTCTTGTACTCCTTACCGCATTACGTATCATGATACGGATTATCAAGACGCATGTTATAAAGTCCACAGATTTACACTACTGTGTAATAACTAGCGGTCATAATTAAACCAAGGGCTTGTGTTCATTACCACAGTTACTCCGGAGTTAACTAACCAGTAACAACCCACAAAGTTTTGGTGTCACCTTCAGTCATTAGATTATCATGATAATGATGAAGCTGGGGGTAGGGTTAGACGTTCTTCGTAAACTATCAGTAGGCTATATATGACGCAAAGCTTCCCTTGTGAGGAGATCCAAACCAATAGAAGTAATCACATTTACTATTCAACTTATGTCTCTTTGACAGCTTGATAGAAACTTAATGTTTCAACACAATCAGAGTGAACCTCGTTGACATATCAGAAACTGCACTCGAAAAAGGACTAGCTCATCTTAATTTGATGGCATCTAAACCGAGGAATTAGTCCATTAAAGAATAATGGTGAACACATAGTGACGGACATTTTCGTTCCCAGTTGAGTACGTGGCAATTAAGAGACGGATTACAGCTCAAAATTAAAGAATAACATTCCTTCCCGTAAAATGTCAATCATGATAAAACAACGTTGAATATCGTACATTGTAGTTTTATTTCTTTAACCACGTAACGTTTTATAAAATGCCTTCATTACATTATGCAGATTGGTAGGAACTGACAGTGGTTTATTCCTATCCCAAAATATACCCGAAACCGAGGGAAAAATACGAAACACTTTAGTAAGAATGGTAGTCTACGGGCAGAGAATCGAACCTCGCGACTAAGATCGATGATCGATAGCCCATCAACTGTAGCGCTCGGTAATCATTTATAAAAAATATGATGCAACAAATTTATGGAAACAATAAATAAACAGTGTTTGCCACACTTACTTTTGTTAAGCCACTAAACGCAGTTCGTGATGACTATAATTCTGAAAAGTGCCTCAGATCCTTTACCAAATCTCAAATGTACTATCACGCACATTCGTGAGATGTTTTAATAAATCCATCCTTCCTCAATTCGAACCATCAAACGAAACCTATCTTCCATCCACAGCGCCTAGTACCTTGCACAATAATGACATACTTAAAAATACGCCATTTGAATTACTTAATTATAACCTTTTGGATTATGGCATCGTACAGATTCCTAGATATATGCCAACGTTTTGCAAAAATACAGTCTCCATCTTTAGCCCAGCCACCAATCCGCAGGACAACCCCTTTTCAGCTATTTTTAGCGCTTATTCAATAAATTAGCACCTACTCCTTCGTACCTGCAGACCGGTTTAGACATTCTAAATCCAAGAAAGTCGCATGGCAAGATATAAAAAAATATACAACATTAAAAGTTACATTTACCTTCCTAAAATTACATTTTTGGAAAAGTGTATCGTCTTATATTAAAACAAATACCGTGTAACGTAAGAGCTGGCATGTACTTCCCACAAAGTTTTCCACTTTGAAAGTCTTATCTATGAAAACAAAGTGGCAGTGAAAAGGTTAAGTCGACGAATCTACTTAGGCCTGTGTTGGTCGCAAAATTTTGCCCAACCAAGCTAGCCTTATCAACTCTCCTCCATAAACCTACTAAATTAGAACGTATAAACTGCACGAACACAAACGACGCATTTGTGAGTATGGTACATTCTCCAGGTAGAGAAATGGTATATCAAGTAGGCTTACTGTTGATTAGTGCTGGTGAGGTTCCAAATGGGTCTTCACGGAGTTGAATTTTGACTTTCTTCTAGCGTGAGAAGCCTCCTTGGTTTTTAGTTAAGTGGTTACTATATGGCTGATGACAGTACTCTATATCGTCATCTTGGAATTTGGAGAGAAAACATGGGTAGAGAATATGAATATATATTGCCTGACTTTCAGCAAATACAACTCTTTTTACTGGCGTAGAGGAACTTAGCACATACGTAAAACCAGTTACTTTAGATTTATCATCACCAAGACTTGCTTCGCATTTCCAGTATTAATATAACTGATAAAGACAGATCTGAGAAAACAAGAACAACAGAATAGTAGTCTTAATACACTGGAATATTTTAGCAGCTGGGGAATATCTATCCATCCAAATGAAGACAGCTGCTTGAATGACCGTGATATATTGTGTGATGACATTCGGAATACATACTTCATTTCTTGGAAAGCAGGAAAGATTTTTGGTAATATAATTTGGGACATTACTTTGAAATTATTTATTTTAATTGATTTATACAACAGTTAATTTCAGAAATCAAACTGCATGCTTTTGGGGTTAAAGTAATTTTAAAATGCACCGTATAAACATTAGAGTACAAATACAAAAATTCTCTCAAAGTATCTGACAAACACCTAGCAGTTACCTACTAAGCAAACTGATGTTAAAGGGAACTATTAAATACTTAAATACATAAATAAAAAATTTATGAGGCCCCGTAACATTTTTCGGAAAATTATTTTAAAAAGTCATCAGGCAAAACTACGTTAGCAATCGAAATTTCGCTTTAAGATTCTCCACTGCTTACCCTTACAAGGGATATTATTAAACAAGTGTTCCATTTAAATTTAAAGTATTTCTTTAAAATCTCAAGTAAAGATTTTGGCTATGTCAAAGTACACTAACGATAATGATGTATCTCAATTCTTACTACTCATCTCTTGAACTTTGTCAGTTGTACTCTTTTCTTAAACCAACTGCATTTCGGAAATTGGCTCTATTTACGTCTTCTGAAGAAAATAATCTGACTCTAGGGACCCTTGAAAAAACTAGCACTCGCTCCTTGAAGTTATTCACGTTGTTCTTGAGCATCACTGGCATTTATCATGCTCCATAACCACATATAAAACTGTTTAACTGATTTAACTAACACACAATACAAACGAATTTACGTACCGCTAAGTAATGAGAAAGAAACATGCAAATTTAGAAAGCTACAAATTTTATTTTTATGTTTCAAAGGGTTATTATGCGCTGCTTACACTACACATACAACAATAGAAGAAGATGCATTGTCGGATGTGTAAAATGACCATACGCGTTTGAAACAGTGGGCATACAAGCGAAGAGTTACAGGTCCAAATTTCATTTTGAAATCGTAATTTAGATAAAAATCTAAACTCCAAGGGCATGGCCTCAAAACGTTAATTGTTGATTATATTTGGAGAAGCGTTGCTATCATACAGTTCAATATTCATTCCAAAGCAGTCAAAGACCACAGACACAACCAAGAGTCCACAGACACAACCAGAGCTCGGGAAGGGAATATACTCAATTCCCAACAGATGTAACGGGTAAAATAAATTAATACTTCGTATTCATCGAACCAGACGATATTTCTAAACATACAGGCATAATAACAGTAATGTCTTCCACTAAAGTTCGTCATGGCACGTTGAACAATGATTAAACTTTTTTGTTTATTTTTAATTAGGATGTTGAATGTTTACGATTCAATGTTAGTGCAGAGCGCATTGATTAACAGTTACCAAGGATATAAAAACGTTTAACCAGTAGCCACCAAACGGGCAATACCTCTCGTCATGCCCAGAAACTCCATAGACGTAATTCTATTCATCTAAAATCTGGTGGAGTGAATGTTTGGGCAATGTAACAGCAGTGGACACCAACCATGCACGGACTAATGGCTGATATCCTTTCAGATGTGATAACATTTCAGTGGGCGTGTCCAGTGTTTCACTACGGTTCAAAATCGCCTGTAATACGTGTTTCAAAACTGGGGCAGCACATTCCCGTGATGACCACCGAGTTACAAGAAGCGACAAACACCACCCCTCAAAGCTACTTGTCAACGATGTAACTGTTAATGTTCTATGAAGCGCGAGTCGCTTTTGTGCACAAAATACAGTGGAACCACGATATACCGCGGTTGTGATCGTTTCCCGCATTACGATTACATATGTAAAACTCAGCAAAGCGCTAGAAAATATTAATGAAGTGATGGCACTGGTTAGAACGACAAACTGACAGTGCATCTGGTTAATATTAAACAATATGTTCTGAAAAAAATGCAGTCATCAGTTCTAACAAACTACATGACGTGAGGAGGCATATATGTTAAGAAATTTAGAGTGGTATGTGCCAGTAGCATGGTAAAACATAAGTTTGAAATGTACCTTAAATTTAATGTAATTTAGTCACTGGACTGCTGGCCTTGTAATCCGGGGGTCCCGGGTTCGATTCCCGGCGGTGCCCGAATTTATAACTTGTGTTGGGCAAGGCCGTGGTCTAGGCAAAATGGAGTTTTCCTCCGGGGCTTCTCCTGTTTCTCCGTGGCATCCCGACAATTACTCCATACACACAGAAGAAGGCAATGGCAAACCACTTCTGTATCACCTGCCTAAAAAACGTATATGAACAGGTCCCAGTCCGAGAAAAGAATGGAAGGATCCTGTTCATAATATGTCGCCAACCTCCTGTAAAGGAGACGGCGTAATAAAGAATAAGAAGTCACTGGACAAATAAACATAATATCAGGTATTCAAAAATTAGATAAATGTCAATTTAAAAAAACGCGGGTACTTCAGCTGTCTCCCGAAACCCGCGTTATATCGAGGTTCCACTGTATTACCTTCAAGCTAAATATCTGCTAAAACTGATACAATGTTCGTCACAGATTGCGTAAGAATGTATGCAACACTAAAATTAAGCTGGTTGTGAAATTTCGTCTTTCATGCCACAGACAAAAACTTAAATTATGAGTTTGATGTTCTCACAGCGGCGAAAATTAAGATGGCTGCCTTTTGGATTGTCGCGCTGAGTAGTCTCGTAGAAGTTTACTAACGTTTCTGAGATGCTTACTACTCTCCGAAGATGGAGGCAGCAAGCACCTCTGAAACGTCGGCAAACATTTACCAAATTGCACAGCGCAACAACCCAGAAGGCAGTCATCTTCAAACCAGGTCTATTATACGCCATTCACTATACGCTATCATTGCACAGTACTTCCACAATGAAGCAATATCCATACTATACTGCTAACAACAAACGTGGAAAGGAAATAAAACAACTATGTGAAGGAATAAAGGGGGATAGAAAACGAGAAACATGAGAGAAATAAACAAATGCAAGGAATGGAGGAGAAGATGCACTAAATATTCGCTCAACCTCATTTGGCTGATGTGTTTTCTACCTTGTTAGCAACACGCATCTCAGCAGTTCAATCAGAAAATCCTACCTTATGTTCAGCCACTGGAACTGCAATGAAACTTCATTTCAGTTTCTTACTTAATCCAGCTTCAAATTAAAACCAACAAGAAACACAGGCATTAAAAGCACTCGATTTATTCTTCACACCACTAGCTCGCTGCAGCTCCCAAGCACTGACAGCACAAACTCTCCCCCCACCCCCCTTCCATCAATTCCAGCAAAGAAGCTTATTGGCTAGTCCAGACTCACGACACAGTAGATTGAAACACGTGCATGGCGATGCAGCGAACTCACCACAACGTCAGGATCCAGTGCGAATCAAATGTGGTAACCAACTGCAGATTATGTACGTTGGTTTCGCTCACAATTTTGTGCAGAACTCGTGTGTGCATTACCGACGTTTCAGAGGTGCTTACTGTGTCCATCATTATAATGACCTCTAAAACGCCGGCAAAACACAGCTGTAGGGTCTCGTTCTTTAAAAAAAAAATACGTGATCAAAATATTTCAGAAATGTAAGACAAATGCAGCTTTGAATGTTTTGTGCCTGTCAGGTGCAGTTTTACCTTAATGAGATATCACACCAATCCCGAAGAATAAATGATCGAAACGGGGAAGAAACAAACAAAAACTTTTGCATTAACAGTAAGCTTATTCACAAACAGTAGCTAGCGAGTGTGATGGCTGACTCGTGTTAAGCATCCAGCAGCGGCATTATTCAGCAGAGCTGTTTGCAGTGGAGATGAATGTGGCATGGACGCAGCTGCGCCAACCCCATATCGGCCTGTTCAACCCCTATCCATCAGATACACCAAAGTATCCCTCCACCCCTCGACTCATTCCGACGCGTCAATGTTCCTGCCTAATCAAAAGTTATTTCTATTAGTGAAGTCGATCTTTTCTACTTGTCAGTATCAATGATGTTTCATATTTTTTATTATTAAGGTAAAAGTATTAAAATAACTAATCTCGTCATTTGTAAATTTACAAAACTATATTAGTAAACATACATCAATTAAAACTTTACTGCGTACAAAACATGCCGGTCACAGTGGCCGACAGTGCGGTCTGGGGTGGGGTCCTTGGTCGCTCGGACACTGGGTTCATTTCCCTTCCCAAGCATGGAAATTTGTTCGCGCCTTTCTCTTGTATAGGCAGAGTCCTTGCGGCGGGCTGGTTATTCGTCCAAGGAATCAAGGAATCTTACCAAATGTCTGAACAGATTAAGAAATCTCTCACACGTGCGGAGGCAAAAGTCTTTCAAGTACTGTACAGCCACGCAAACGGAACGGGTAATTACTCCAAGACTCAATTAAAATTAAAACGAAAAACTAGTAAAATCGTTACGCATACCACTAAATGTGCAGGAAGTCGTCAATGCACTTCTGGGAATCCCACATGACGACCAATTGTAAATTTTGTTCAAGAATAAAAAATGCTAGTAGTTTACCAACGTTTCAGAGGCCCCTGTTACCTCTATCATCAGGACGATGAGCCCACATCGCCCTAATGATGGAGAACCTCAAATTCTACATTTTAAGAATAAATTTCCCACACACCAAATGCTGCCGTCGATCAGTTGTTACTCCTGTTTTGTATTCGATAGGTATCCTTTTGAACTTAGCCCAGAGGCAGAGAAACCTGAGGGAAGCCCTTCGTGGTTTTCCTTAGTAGAAATAGGGTCATGAAATAATGAAACTCACGTAACCTTAGCAGCAACGGCATCTTTTAGCAAGATAAACACTGAAATATACTTTTATTTCTTTGTAGCTCATTTTAATAAGTTACAAAAGGCTCCCTCTGTAAGGCGTTGAATGATACGATCAATGAATAATGAAATAGAAGGGTTGTGGAAGGAAGCGTCCTTGGCTCAACTGAAGGTTCTATCACGACTTTTGGCTACAGAGATTGTGGAAGACCAAAAGGAATTCTTTATGGCTGATTCGCAGCCTTAGATTCGAACTCAGGGCCTTCCAAATACTCTGCAGGAAGGTTATAACTAATCCGAAACTTTCATTACTTTCTAATGGGACGATAAAAACGAGACGAAGCCGGTAAAACGGCCAGTATCCTGGCCGAGTTTCGAATCCGGGACCTCACGACAAGATATTTAAATTTCGGACGTTAGTCGCCGGCTTCTCACCACAAAGACACGGGTTTGCTCCCCTGGGATTTGTGGTTGACGAAATAGTTTTTCGCTGAGTTCCTCCTTTCCGTATCAATGAATAGCATTCCGCCGTTGCTCTGAATTCGGTCACGTATCATCCGGGCACGAATAATGGGCTCCTTTGCGGTAGGAGTTCCATATATACACAGTCTCATCCCACCGTCAAAATAAAAAGTAACGTACTACGATAAATAATAATATGAAGACTTCCGTCTTCTGGGTTGTTGCGCTGTGTAGTCTGCTCGATGTTACGTTGGTTAACATCGACCATACTACACAGCGCAACAACCCAGAGGACAGAAGTCTTCATACTCACCGCTGTGAAAACCTAAAATCTTACATAAATAGTAATATATTAACGACTGAGAGCAAGATGCTAACCTGCTGCGTGAAAAGCTTCAATTTAAACTTTTCTGTTACTTGTGCGAGAACATTTTTAGAGCTAAGTAATTATGCAAAGTGAACATGATGAAAGTGCGTCCCTAAAACAAGCCATAGTTATAATGAAGTAAATTGAATTCCCATTTTCTTCACTTCGAACTTCGTAAAGTACTCAATAAGGACTGTTTCTAATTAGTTTTTCGGAGAATTGTACTTGCATTTATACGAATACGTATCTCGACAAAGGACCTTCCCATATTCATAAGACAAACGCTTATAAAGCAAGCCGTAGGATGCGAGTTGGATTATCGGTGTTAAATTAAAAAAAAAAAGGCAACACAATTCCAATGTCTTCCACGTGTGCAGGTCTCCGCCCTGAGTTAGCTTTTTGTTTGGTTGGTTTTGGTGGCTGGCCAAACCATTACCTTGAAGGTGACAACTGCAACGTTTGCCGAAACGTTGGTTTATTTTCATCATTCGATGCGATTCATATATGGGGACGATCGTTACACTTTTCATATTTTTCCAATTTATGAATATTCATATTACGTAAATTGTGTATAGCCATTAAACCAAGCGTAATTCGACTTTGAACTTGAATATAAGTACGTAATATCTCGTCGTTCATTCTGGATAATTTATGCAAACCCCAGAACAGGCCACAGACTCTTCTCGCAGTAGCCTTCCAAAGTACGAAACTTATAAATTACGAGTATCATGCTCTACAAGTGTAAATAATAACAAGAATGATTATGGGTAGATGGTCGGCATATTCCGACATTAATCTTCTTTAGGACTCAAATACGAAGGGTGTTGAAACTTGTCTAAAATGTAGTAATAGGTCTATATAATTACACCACAATTAACATTGGTCCTCCATTTCTTCGTGGTCATTACAGTCTTCTCTTTCTGGCCACCGAGATTATATAAAAATTTTAATCGCTCAGCATTCAAGACTTTACACAACCCGAAGTTCCATTATCACTGAGCCATACACTTAGCCGGTTTAATCCAGTACGCATTCTTAAATAATCGTTCTTAGGTTTTCATTTATTAGTATCCTTGCTACTACATGAAGGTCTCCTACGCGCGGGTTCAGATATTGGGATAAAAATTGTGTACGCCTGTCTAATTTTTGCTATGCATGCTAGTTGTTTCACCATCTTAAATTACTACGATTTAATCAGCCTAATAACGTTAAATAAAGAGCACTTGTGAGGCATCTCGATGATTTTCTCATCCTCAGCAATGTTTTCCAACACGCTCAATCCATTTATGGTATTATTCTCGGTTCTGCGTCGTACAGACTCGTGGAAGAATATCAACGTTTCAGAGAAACATAGTGCTTCCATCTTCAAGACTGAAAGACAGTACGTTCCTCCTGAACGTTGGCATCTACCGGCGAGTTTCTACGGCACCAAAACTCAGATGAACAACATCCTCACTGTCGTAAAAACCTCAAAACTGACGCTCAAAACTACGTCCTCCCCTTTTGCAAATACACATTTCTATATCGATATAAATCAATAAGGAAAATTACAGTTCTGTAAGTTTTAATGTTCTGGATTTGAGCCGGGACACAGGAAGATGGCTATTTATGTTATGCTGCGCACTTTGCGAAAAATGGTATTCCTAAATGCGGTGCAACTGTCACATTTATCTTCATTTAATTGGTCACCTTTCTGAGGCCACTTTATTATTCAACCCTGTTGCACGCAACAGACTGAAGGGAAAGCAAGCTTGCATTATGATGAATGAGCGACTGCTTTACCGAACCTGCCATCACGACATCCTCTTCATTAAAATTGACAGCATTTGGAAAAATTCTTCTTTTCTTCATGCACAGACATGTCCTGTCAGTCATGTAACGTTTAGGGTGGCGTGCCCAGTGAAACTAAGGACGAATAATCTTCATATTCATCCACAAAATAAGTTTATTTTAAATACGTTATTTGTTGTTAGTTTTTCAACAGTTTTAATTTCATGTCACTGTTAATTTTAGAAAATTTAAAGTTACTGATACCACACTAATTTCAGCATCGTTGTTAAATTTCAAAATGTTTGCACAATGGATAATGCGCACTTGGGCGATAATGCGATTTTAACGTTATGGGCCTACATCTGTGATTTTCGTTTTGTTTCTGAGCTAAGATAAAATAACGTCGAATGATACGATGATTAATTAGTAATAAATTTGAAATGATGTGAAATTAGGTTTTCGTAGCCTAATTTAAGTTATCAAGGAAATTCCCCAAAATACCTGTCAGGATATCCGGTCTGCATCCTGATACCTGCCAATTACAAAGAAAGTCTCCAAATAACTCAGTCACAACGTTTGAGTTTTTTAGCCATCTGAAGCCGAAGCTCGTCTTAATAATATTAAAAAATTTAATCCGTACCGCAAAAATTATGACATTTCACCGATTGGTTAATGCAGTTCAAGGCAATAATCTCACTTTACAGAGGGAATGACACGAAACCCATAATTGCAAAATGAAGACTTATTGCTTGTTATAGCAGGGAGGACATGCAATTACCATTGGGCTTTAATGGAAGACTAAAGACGTTTGCTCGCTTTGTTGCAACCTTGCACAAGAACGAATATATATGTACTTCTTACTTCGTACAGGGAAAAGTATTAAACAAGGGCAGGTATAACACAAAATGTAAATTACTAACCTCTTGCGTTACGGGAATTTCGTTCAAAACCAAAAAATGGAATGAGGCCCTCTTATTCGAATAGCATTAAATATTTCAAGAAACTGAACTGCGCGTGTATGCATAATGCATAGTTTTGCTACCAACCACACTGAGCTCTAAATCTCCGTGGAATATTCTTTATAGCAATGTGTATACATCTCGAAGGGGGCTCGTATTTCTTAGGATATCGAGGACTGGCGACCACTGGGTTATATCTGCACCGTTTCCAACCAATCAGCCAACTACAATACTGCTGCCAGAATCATGTATCACCAGTTCATTGTAAGGTGAAGGTTTTGAGACAACATTGATTATTCGAAACCATCCATCACATATAGAATCGATGGCACAACCTCCATTTTGTAACACCCTCAGCCTCTCAGCCCTGAACAAGGGAATTTACCCGCTGCCAACTGAATTTATTCCAGAGATAATATGACACCGCACATTTCCTGGGCTCCTCTTCGTATACGGTTAGATTTATGGTGCAGTTCATGACACATTTTTCCTATCTGTGACCAACAATACAGAATAAGGGAATGAAGAACTTTGAAATAAACAGGTTTCACATCATGAAGACGGCCTTCCACTGGGATGCTGCGCGCCACGTAATCTAGGAGAAATTAACACACGTTACAGAGGTAACTATTACTTCCATCATCAGGACTACGGTAAAATACGTAACAGCTCTAAAACGTCGGCCACTCTTTCTGCCATTCACAAATAGTTTCATTTATTCTTAGAAGACAAACTCGTCATTTTACAAAAAAAAAAAAAGGTTTGGACAATTAATAAACTGAAAACATAGACGTAAGTCTATTTTTGTACTACGTATTCTTAAACTAAACCAGACACAAGCCGATGAGTTTAGACTAGCAAGAATATATGTTCTGGATTTGGACATCTTCACTGATGACGGAGGCAGTATGACCTCTGAAACGTTGGTTAATATCGACCAGACTGCACAGCGCAACAACCCAGAAGACAGAAATCTTCGTACTCACCGCTGTGAGAACTTCAAGTCTTACATCTTCACTGAAGTTTGCGCAAAATAAAATATAGAAATAATGGAAGCTAAAGGAAACTTTCTGCAGTAGAGAGAAAATAAAACGTTTCTGTGGTATGGATACACAAAAATAATGGGAGAACACCGACGGCCAAAACAAATGATTCACTAAAAGTTTTTGAACCGGGATACCAGATACAGTGATTGCAGGAAAAGGTTAATCAATAACACTGTTTAAATGCCATGATAGGTAGCTTTAAATTATTGAAATACTCACAAATTGTTATCGAAACAAGTTAAAAGACGGCAGACGATTATTTTTAATAACATTATAATACACAATATATTTTAAGACGAGAAGTAATCAAATGTATTTTTAAATATAATTCGTTAATAGCAAAAACATATAAATAATGGAAGCTAAAGGAAACTTTCTGCAGTAGAGAGAAAATAAAACGTTTTTGTGGTATGGATACACAAAATTAATGGGAGAACACCGACGGCCAAAACAAATGATTCACTAAAAGTTTTTGAATCGGGATACCAGATACAGTGATTGCAGGAAAAGGTTAATCAATAGCTTTAAATTATTGAAATAATTTCATGAACTCACAAATTGTTATCGAAACAAGTCAAAAGACGGCAGACGATTATTTTTAATACCATTATAATACACAATATATTTTAAGACGAGAAGTAATCAAATGTATTTTTAAATATAATTCGTTAATAGCAAAAACACTTTCAATAAACAGCTTTCAGTGTAAGAAATTCTTTTGCGCTGTTGGATTTCATCGACAATGTACTACTTCTTTTAACAAAATCCATGAACAACTGTAACTATCGATAAACGAAAGAAGTGATTTGAACACCCGATATTGTTAATAGACTTGGAGTAGAATGGCTAATACGTGATGCCCATTCATCGCACAAAGAAAGTTTCGAATGAACGACCAAACGACCATGAACCAGGCCAGAGAGGCAACTGTTTCTAGACTGTCTATGTCATACACAGCAATTGAGAATTATTAACCAACATCAGAAGGGAAAATATACCTTGTGCACGACATTAAACGTGTTGGGAACGAGACTTGATGGCAGTGTTGTAGAATTTTCCAATTGTTATTTCTGCTACGCCAATCACATAGATTCATTGCCGTGTACCCCTCAAGATACAAAATTCAACACTTAACTCGAGGGTAGAAATATTCTTCAAGCCTTATACGTACATCCTTACAAAAACTGAGTGTAAAATGGAGATAGGATTTGCTTAGATTGCGATCGTAACTTCGTCGTGTCCGCGCATGTTTGCCCACATCAGCATGCGAACAATGATTACTCTTCGAGTAAACGACCCCCCTTGCAAGAAATCCTGAACCCACAATCCCCCCCCCCCCTTCATGTGATAGCTCCTGGCATCTCACATCAAAATTTAGCGCTTGGAAACGTCGCTCAGTACTTGTAGGTGAATGAAAAGATTGTGCTGTTGGAGCAGGTCGGTCGTAATATAAGCCAAGATACATGGACCATAATTTCAGCAGAGGTTTTATGAGACGGCTTAGGCATAAGTTCCTGGTTTAAGTTTTCTCATTTCTATCTGCACTAACTAACTTTACGCCCTATGAATAATGGTCGCAATTCCACTGTGCTGCCACATCACACAGTAGGGTGTACCAACAGCTTATTCACAATCACGTTATGAAAATAAAACGCGTTCCAAAATTATTTGTTTCGCTCTGTTCCACGCTAAGATACATCTGTTTATGTAAGATGTGAGGTTTTCACAGCGGTGAGTATGAAGATTTCTGTCTTCTGGGTTGTTGCGCCGTGTAGTATGGTAGATGTTTACCAACGTTTCAGAGGTCATACTGCCTGTAATCGTTGGCATTACACGAATTTTCAGATTTCACGGCGGCTGAGGTCCTGGAGAAAAATACTGCCCATCTTCAAGGCTGAAAATGAAGCTATTATCAATCTTCCGACACAATCATATCTACTTGTAAGTCCATACGGGGCCAAAATTCAGAAAAGCAACATGGATCTTGACAGAACACTGCTCATAAAATGTAACAAACAGGAAGTCGTTCGGAAAAATCAGTGCATCAATAAGCAGTGAATTCAGACGTTTCGCACGTAATGATATTTCATGTTCTCAAGGCGGTGAGCATATACACACGCACGAACGCGCGCGTTCACACACATACATACGTATGTATATTCGCACATAAGAGAGCAGTCACAGAGCTGGAAAATTCCCTCGTAGCGAAATATCTGGAGTTCTACACAGCCCAGACAAATCCGCAAGCAGATTAGAGACGTTTAGAAGTCAGACGAAGGCAAACAAGCTGTATTACAAAGAACTGAAGCCATTTTAACAAATGCTAGCCTAACAAGTATAGAAAGATATTTGCTCAAAACATGGTCATTTTGTTTACCAATTTACCTTCTTAAGTTTCTGTTAGCAAATGTGGATTCCTCGCTTCGTTCGAAATCTAGAATTTCCACTTAGAATTGTAAATCGAGCAGCAAGCAGGATACTTGCCGCTTACGGAACAGTCTCATGGATAACAAACCGTCAATATTTGAACTCTATTTCTTCTTTATGGCATCTTTTCCGCAGTTTCTGATAAAATATCACCCCGCTCGTTGGAAACCCCAAGAACACAATTCACTTTCGTTCAGAAGCAGCACACAACTTTTCCTCGGTTTACCATCCCCATTCTCTGACCTTCCTGCATAAACCTAACCAAAGGAACATCATTTTATTTGTTTCTTATCCACATGTAGGCTACCTGATGTAAATCTATTCAGCCGCAAGGACTTCCCACTGAACAGGATGCTTATAATTTATCCCAAATGGAAACAGTAGGTTTCTTCGATTCTATACACAATTTCAGTTGCATTCACCATCTGGTACAAGACAGTCGGTTCGGAATATCATGGGAACTGTGACGTACGGAGTTCGCGACAAACAATTAGCAGTTGGGTTGCTGAGCCACGGGGTGTCCTCGGGGAGTCTGGCAACTTATAAGCCCCAGCTGCGCGGGCAATCACAGGCGTCAATTTATCATAGTCTCAGCATGCGCGCACATACCAACAACCTAACAGTGAAGTTTTCGTGAATACTAACTGTTCTCAAAGGTCGTTCTGAAATTCTTACTGTCCTCTTTACATTAAACTACTGCAAAGAAAATAATGCGAATGAGAACTGAGTATCAGCAGATAACATAGGAGTAACATCCAAGCTGTGAGTGTACGAGGCCTGTCCAAGAAGTATCCGGCCTTGGGCCGGGAAAAGAAAGTTCTCTCTCTGAGGGTTACAATACCTAATCCCCTTCAAAGTAGGCCCCTTGTGACCACACACTTAGCCCAGCGGTCCTTCCATCGCTGGAAGCAATTCTGGAAGGCTTGTTTTGGAATGGTGTGCAGCTCCGCCGTCGCGTTATGTATGATGTCCTCGCGGCTGTCAAAACGGGAGCCTTTTAGCAGTGTCTTCATTCTCGGGAACAGCCAGAAATCACAAGGAATCATGTCAGGAGAGTAGGGAGCCTGGCGAACCTGCGGGATACTGTGCTTGGCTAGGAAACCCTGGATCAGGAGTGATGAATGAGCTGGGGCGTTGTCATGTTGCAGCTACCAGTTGCGTGCGTCCCACAGCTCCGGTCTCTTGCGCCGAACTGCATCATGAAAATGACAGAGGACTTCTTGGTAGTACTCCTTATTGACGGTTTGGCCTAGTGGTGCGTACTCATGATGCACACTACCCCGGTAATCGAACCTGTCGTGCTTTTTTGGGCCTCGGGGATGTTGGATGCTTCCATAGTGACGACTGGACCTCGGTTTCCGGGTCATATCCGTACACCCACGACTCGTCACCAGTGATCACAGTCTTAAGGAACTCAGGATCCCTGTTGGCGCACTCCAGCATGTCCTGCGCGACCTCAAGGAGGAGTTCTTGCTGCTCCGGCGAAAGCAGCTTGAGCACAAATTTTGCCGCCACTCTTCGCATGCCCAAATCCTCAGTTAAAATCGTGTTTGCGGAACCTCTGCTGATCCCACCTCATCAGCAATTTCCCTGACGGTCCTCCATGATCAACGTCCGCACTTTGTCAATGACATCAGCATTTCGGCTCGTTGACGGTCTCCCGGAAAGCTGGTCACTGTCCGCCGATAAGTATGCGCATGAAAGCCCATTCTACCACTATGCTCAGTAACCAAACATTTTCGCCATTACTTACCACGGAAAAAATATAGTCAAAAATTCTCAAGGTCATATATCTTGACGCTTATTTCTGCTAAATCGTAAATGCGTTGTTGAACATACTCATGCCAGAATGAGGTCACGTAAAGGCCAAGTTCATACGGAAGTGACGTCAAAATCGGCCCACTAGTTTCCCAGATAATGGTATTTGAAATTCTCAAGATCAAATATTTTCACGATTATTTCTTCCAAACGGTGAATACCTGGTTGACCATACTCATGTCAAAGTGAGGTCAGGTAAAGGAAAAGGTCATCTGATAGTCACAACAAAATCGGCCCAATAGTTTCAAAGATATTCGTCTTTAAAATTTTCAAGGTCATTTATTTTCACACTTATTTCTGCAAAACGGTGAATACCTTGTTGACCATACTCGTGTCAAAACGAAGTCACGTATAGGTCAAAGTCATATGGAAGTCGAAACAAGATCGGATCAATAGTTTGCCGGATACGGCAATTAAAAATTCTCAAGGTCATATATTGTCAGGCTTATATCTGTCAAACGGAAAATAGCTGGTAAATCATACTCATGTCAAAATGAAGCCATACATAGGCCAAGGTCATATAGTAGTCATAACAAGATATGCCGGGTAGATTGCGAGATATATATCTTTCAATTTCTCAAGGTCAAATATTTTCACGCATATTTCTCCCAAACCGTAAGTACCCGGTTGACTATACTCAAGTTAAAATGAGGTCACGGATGGGTCAAGGACATGGCAAGACCACGACAAGATCACACTAACCGTTTGAGAATAAGAGGCCTCAAACTTTTCAAGGTCATTGGCAGTATTATTTCCTCACGCACATAGATACAGAACTGCACGGATCTGAGTGACATTGCAAACAACATTTAGAGTGCATGGATGTGTTAAGGTCATGTATAGGTCGCAATATTACTCTGTGCCTACATTGTCTTGGGTTGGGTTAGGTTAGGTTGGGTTAGGTTGGGTTAGGTTAGGTTAAGTTGGGTTAGGTTAGGTTACGTTACGTTAGGTTAGGTTGGGTTTTGTTACATTATGTTAGGGTGCTTTGAGTTAAGTTGGATTAGTTTAGATTGTTTCAGTTTAGTACAGGTCAGATCATTGTGTTAGATTACATTATGTCATGTGCCAGAGAGATCTTTAAAATTCTCAAGGTCATATTTCTTCACGCTCATATCTACTAAATCGTAAATTCGTGGTTGACCACAGTCATGCCAGAATGAGGTCACGTAAAGGTCAAGTTCATACGGAAGTGACGACAAAATCGGCCCACTAGTTTCCCAGATAATGGTCTTTGAATTTCACAAGGTCAAATCTTTTCACGATTATTTTTTCCAAACGGTGAATACCTGGTTTTACATACTCATGTCAAAGTGAGGTCAGGTAAAGGAAAAGGTCATATGATAGTCACAACAAGATCGGCCCACTAGTTTCCCAGATAATGGTCTTTGAATTTCACAAGGTCAAATCTTTTCACGATTATTTTTTCCAAACGGTGAATACCTTGTTGACCATACTCGTGTCAAAACGAAGTCACGTATAGGTCAAGGTCATATGGAAGTCGAAACAATAGTTTGTCGGATACGGGAATTAAAAATTCTCAAGGTCATATATTGTCAGGCTTATATCTGCCAAACGGAGAATAGCTGGTAAACGACACTCATGTCAAAATGAGGCCATACATAGGCCAAGGTCATATGGTAGTCACAACAAGATAGGCTGAGTAGATCGCGAGATATATATCTTTCAAATTCTCAAGGTCAAATATTTTCACGCAAATTTCTCCCAAACCGTAAATACCCGTTGACTATACTCATGTTAAATGAGGTCACGGATGGGTCAATGGAGGTCACGAGTTTGCCACGTACAGGTCTTATATTTTGCTATTATTTTTGAAAATGAAATATTTGCGACCCCATATTCCTAGGAACATTTGTCCTTATTTTTGATCCTGGAACACGCACACGAATTTTGTAAACATACTTCTGACTCACCTGTATATAACGCAGTACAAGGATGATTATCTTTCAGGGGATCAGCAAAGCCAAGTCAGAGAAAAACAACAGCGTTTCAACTGCCTCTGCCTTCATCATCAGGAGATTACATATGAAGTGACTGTCTGCTAGAGGAACGAATATTTATCATTCATATTCTGCGGTCACTCCATATTTATCCCTGATGATGGCTGCAGAGACCCTTTCGCGAACTTTGTAGTTTTACTGTGCAGTGATACAACGACTGCCCGGGAATATTTCAGTGAGCATCAAGTCTTACAGGGGCATAAAATGAATTAGAACACAGATTTATACCACTTATTTTTATAAACATATTTCTTTAACGTTTTACAATTATATTAGTGTTCCCTAGGTGGATTATTTGTTTTATTTATATTTATTCATCTACTTCTCTTTGTGTTAATATCGTTTCTATTTTGGTTCTGCCTGAACTTGGCTGTTATATTTAATACTGTACATGTATAAGTTTAGTTAATCTGTTTGTGTACTATTTTTTATTATTATATCATTATTATTGTATGTATTATCAGTGTTTGCCTGATATTGGCTTCTTGCTGTTGTCAAACACGTAAATAAATTAATTGAATTGAATTGAATTACCACATTAATATACGGTCTTTCAGACAGCTGTGCAATTTCTCGTAATGTTATATGCAGATCATTGGACATTTTGGCAAAAAAGATATATCCTTCGAGAACACACTCTGTTGTAATAGTACCTATTTAAATTAGTGTTGTGTTCGCTTTTTTTTATATTTATTTTATTTTCTTGGGTTGACTCTGCAATTGGCCCCTGTAGGTGTTGAGATTGCACGTTAATTTGAAGAAATTAATTCAATTAAGATAAAATACGTATATTTGGGGCTAATGTGAATTAAATCAGCTTATTTGTATATATTAAAGTAGACAAACATTCTCAGGTTTTTGACACAATTGAACGTGCTCTTTACAGATTTGCTCAGTTTCTAACTGCAAGTTTGTGTGTAAAACTGAGTAACATTCAGTCCAATCTGTCGGAGTCAATTAAATTTGTTTCTGCTTGAGTGTGGGTAAAACTGAGTAACATTCAGTCCAATTTGTTGGAGTCAATTAAATTTGTTTCTGCTTGATATTTATCTGCGAAGTTTGGTCTCTACGAACTTCCTGTTTACAGAGCGTGTGAGACTTCCTCGAAGATTTTACGTAATTCACGTACCAGCACAATAAATTACGTCATCAACAGAAGTTATTCTCACACGCCGCACATAAACTATTTTGACTACATTTAGCCTGAATATCTTTTGGAGATAACTGATCTTTATAAACTGTGCGGCGAAAATCATAAATATGAATTCCCGAGTCCAACCTGTGTCAACAACTGAGTGTATTACTGCCTTTTCAATAGTTGAAACAAGCGGCTTCTACACTGTTTTACGTGTTGCCTATTATACTCTTTCAGTATATTTGAACACTTACTGAAAGGAAATAAGCATTTATATTAATTATTTATCCAGATCCATATAATACGAATAACTTATTAAGAAATGTACACACTTGATCATAATTTGTAAGGGAGAGAGTGGGAGACATTTTACTAGTGGTTACTGTAGTGTTATTCAGGCTCTGGTAACGAAAACAAACGAACTGTACTTTACATTTAACATAATGTAAAATCTCGACCGCGAACACAAAACGAGTGTCAACTTGAGGTATTTTAAGCGGACAAAGGAAGTGAACAACCCGTGAGAGGCACGCGGAATACCTAGTTGCCTTCAGTACAAAGGATTCTTATTATTGTACTAATTTTTAAGGTTTCCTTTTTTCCGAGAAGAAAAATGTTCCCTAGATGCACAAAAATCTTTGAATTAGAAAAAAAACAATGGAATTCACTAAGACATAAAGCTGATTTTCTTCATTCATCAGATACTTTGTCACGTTCAATAAAGGTATCCCTTCTTTGTCCTATTATTTTCATTTATATTTCAGTCGAAGGCAAAGTCCTTCTCGGCTGGGGTAATTAGCGCACACAACTGGCTACGTGGCACTCAGGAATGAAATGATAATAGATTTATAATAAATAGGCCTACGACCTTTCAGTACCTATACATTCTGTTAGTATGAGGCACGAGTTGGAAAGTCCTCAAACGTAACTTAATTTGGATACAAATTACGTGAATACAGTTCACCATCAACATAAACTGAAACATATATGTATCACATACGACAAACTTTAAGGGACTTAACGACATGTTCCATTATATACACATTTCAATATATCATACAAATTTCCAAGCACATAATTCTGTATTGATCATACATCTGATGATCACACACACGCTGAAAGAAATCAATGTAATATATGTATACGACGTCATAATCCTTAAAAATTTATGTGATGAGTACCGTAATTTCTAGACATCAAGATGTACATTTTCTGAAATCGTGGTTCCTCTTACTTTTAATGGCGTTTAAGAATCAATATAGCGTTTGGCGAAAAACTATTACTAAATTACGTGTGCATCTTACAATCAAAATCGTCTTAAAGTCGATGAAATACTGCATATATTTCCCTCGTGTTCACTGAAAACTATTTTCTTCTAATTTGTATCTACTTCCCAAACAACAGTGCGCAACCACTACAGATAAATTAATCTGTTTCATCATTTGCATATTA
Source organism: Zootermopsis nevadensis (assembly GCF_000696155.1). The sequence continues at coordinate 696,432 of NW_019059752.1, forward strand.
AATTTCACCACTGCCTTGTTTTGGCAGTGCGTTAACATTGAAGCGATTACATTTTAATCTAAGGGAGAGTTATCAGCTCAAGACATGAAAAATGAAGAAAGTCTATCGGAGTTTACCCCAGTTACTGAGTTTCAGTTCGCTCTAGCCGCTTTCACATCCATGAATCACGAATCGCTTTATAATAAACAGCTGAAACAGTGTCGCTAAATAAGTAAAGTACTAATTTAATCTACTTTATTATTTATATACGTGTAATCGTCACATAACTTAGGACTAATACTTATAACCAATTTTACCTATGCACCAATTGCTTACAAAAGCTCTCACTCGAAAATGAATTGATTTTGAGTTTAGTTCCGAAGACTGCCTGACGTCTAAGGCGGGTCAGTCGCAACGGAAAAACTTGTGTTTTACTATTTATGTTCCTTCAACTTAAATTTCGCTACTTGTTTTTCTCGTGTTGATGATTATCTTGGGATGTTGCACCGTTTAGTCTCACAGAAACTGACCGACGTTCCAGAGGCGATTTCTGCCTCCATCATCAGGTCGATTAGTGAACTACACAGCGCAATATCTCAGAATTTAAACTCCCCGACGTGAAAACCTGAAATCTCACTATTTTTTCTCATATATTCTGCATCCTCTGTTCGAGAACACACCCCCCCCCCCCCTTACACACGGCCCTCATGAACACATAATACTTCTCAAAAAAATCTTCTTCAACGGAGAATTCCTTGCGACTTGACGGAAAGAGATAAAAGAAACAGCTAGTCATACTGTCAGGAGACAGGTCCAGGGTCGTTACACCACGGAGCTTCAATCTTACGGTTTAGCAGGTCCAAAGCTGTCACAAATATGGCAGACCTTGTGGAACAGATTAGGATAGAAGCAGAGGCCAAGACTCCGACGAAAACGCGGGGGGTGGGGGGAGAATCCTACCCTAACTTTTCGCTCTTAAAAGACGCACACAAACACATACGGTTTATAAAAGCTCAAAAACTGGCAAAAGAATGAAGAGGATATTATCTCGTCGAAATTGGACATTTTTTCTTACCCCTTTTTCGTCTCATCAGCTATGGACTTATATAAACCCCATCTTAGGAAGTGACGTTTTTCAAAATAGTGTGGAAATTGGTGCCCCCGCTCAAAACCGGTTTAGAATCAACATGAAAGTGCCTCAAAATCCTCACCCCCCCCCACACACACACACACTGTAGGGGTCTGGTGTACAAAAATATGTGTGACACAGAGCGAGAAAATACAATCCTACAGCCAGAGTTCCGCTGGAGCAAGCACGTCATAGGCTCGCCTAGCAGAACACGTCGTCTTGCTATTCCAGCGTTCTCGAATTCATTTTCTGCGCCTGCCACACAACACATGGCGGTTTCCAACGATGAAATATGATCCTGTCTTCAAGTGTCCACCGCCGTATAAGGGCAGACAAATGGCGAGGCATCTACTGCACATAAGACCGCTACGTGAGGATAATTTTGCCAATTTCAGCTTTAAATCATTTCTGTTTCAAGCAGTCTCTTCCAAAAGCATGACAATGAGACTAAAAAAATTACGAACGCCATTATTTGGTGTACGGGGAAGTAATTTCTGCTTCACCCATTCTTTCACAAACAAAGAACTATTGTACTTAAATCATATCCCATATCATAAGCACGCAGGTGACGACGTAAAATATAAACAGCCATAAAGTAACACATAATAAATGGGCTTGTCCCTTAGAAAGTATTGTTATAAAGGTCAAATCACGCTTTAACACTAAAGTGACTTATACTAAAAAAATTCTCCAAGTGTTCTTTCGATTTCAATGAGAACAAAATATCGAGGTCGTAAGTTTCTTGAAGATTTGAGATATGAGGTTCTCATGGCACTGAATAAGTCTATCGCCGTCTGGCTTTTGACGACGTGTGGATTTGTAGGTAGAAGTCAAAGTTTCTGCCTCCGTCTTCAAAGCTGTATACATTTATGTGCGTCTCTGTCTTTAGTGGTTACTGAACGCAAACATAAATCTACTATTCAGTATAAAACTGTACTGATTCAAATCCATACAACACAATGCACATAATTAATTTAATATCATCCTAATTAAAAGAACACATTATGCATAAAGACAAAATATTTGTTCCTACGGCATCTCATTAGCTGTACATCACATGGAAAATTTATGCATAATAATTACAGAACTTAATGGCTTTATAGTTTAAGTCGCATGCGAATTTGTTGTTTAATTAAGCTTCTTGGGGGAAAAATAGTATCCTTCAAACAACTTTATAATTTATGGTTTATTTTTCACTAATTCCGACCAAAATTAAAATTCCTAGACAACATTTATTGTACCCTATAGGCCTCCCCCAATAACGTATTTCACTGAGACACTTTAAATACTTTGAAAAATTCTAACAAACTTCGTATCAGCTGTCTACTGAACACAAAGCTCAATTATGTAAACCGGAAACACTACGAATATCCTTACAACGCCAAAATTCATTACTTCTACTTCATGCTCATTAGTAGTAGCAGAAAAAGCAAATATTTCAGAAACTACCATTGTAATATAGACCTTCTTACTCTGAACACAAAAATTTTCACCTACCAGAACATTAAAGTATCATGACTGCCAAGCAATTCTGGAGGAGCGCCAGAAGACAATGTAACACTAATGTTGAAAATAAAAGAGTTGCAGAACATCTCAGCTTACATGACGAGATTCTGTTACTAGAAAACGCGGGG
>NW_019059752.1:699188-711810 GCF_000696155.1 Zootermopsis nevadensis
ATGCAAATTAATCTAACACCAGGAACCTACTTCTATGACTAACTGGGAAAGTATCCTCGTATGTTACATAAAATATGTATAATGCTGCAGTTTACAGATTCTATACATTTTAATTATACCATTAGGTTTTAAACACTAGCACAAATGAACACAAACGCAAGCCCGCAGTGTTACATGCATTAATAGGGTTTTGCGACTCGTTTTGCGCAGATTCGGCTTCGCAGCCAAACATACGTTGACAGTTTAAATGCTTGGGGAGATAATTTTGTAAAAAAAATCTCTTTGAAATATAAGCTCGTAAATGACACATAAAAGTTGCAGTGTTATAAAAAATAAACTCTGTAATATTCTTATCATTAAAAGCAGGTTCTAAAAAAAACGAACGGATGTGACACCACACATAGATTTTCTATTACTTTAATGTCGTGGCGTCGCATAGCGGTCACCTGGCGAATTAAATTAAATTTCGCACTTGCATAGACAAGCCTTCCAATAGAGTATAAAAATAATGTTTTCCCAAATGAATTAATAATGACATTTAAATCCATGTTATCGAAGACAGTCAGGACAAATGTTATAAAACTAATTCCAAAAAGCGTAATTAATTAAACATGAAATTAAAAGTGACATAAATATTTAAATTTTTGTCAAACTGATATAATCATGTCTCTAAAATTAATTTGTAGCTTCTGATATAAAAATGTAACCGTTCTTTCTAACCCCAGAATATTAAGTTATATTATAATACTAGAAACATAAGACGAAAAACGTTTTGAGAGTGATCATAATGAAACAATTGCACTTACCTTACATGGATGACGTAGTGAGAGATGGGGCTGTTATGTGTGTCCTGAGACGGTGCCCACGATAAATTCACATAGCGGGACGTGAAACCCATTATGAGGGGCCTTCCAGGAGGATCCGGGACATCTGGAATAGAAAAACGCACAAAATAAAATCAATAATCTTTGAGGTTCTCTCGACAGCCAAGACTTTCATGTTGATCATGAGCCCTAAAGATGGAGGTAATATCAAATCTAAAAGTTCTTGACGATGGTGATGAGTCACTTTAATAAAAATTTTCTTGGATATTATCCATCGTCTAGTAAAATAAAATATAAAACGACGTTTCGGAGATGGGGCTCTATCTCCGTCTTCAGGTGCCTACTCAGTTGGGTCCACTAGATAGAGCTAATCCCTATCTCCGTGTCCGGGATTAAGTTACGTGTGACCTCTGAAAGTTTTTGTGCGGGTTATCTCCAGAATCATAGTGATCTTTCACAAACAGAAACATCCATGGCTAATTAAGCCTATTCCTTGCATTCTGACAGATAGATCTACTTCATCAGCCTTGAACCACGGATATCAAAAAACAACTCAACAACCAAACAGAGCTAGGACTCTCGGGATTAATGAGACACGGACTTAAAGAGGTTTTACTTTCATAAATATTTTATACAGTAGATTTCAGGTTCTCACGACGGTGAGACCGAAAATGGCTGTCTTCTGGGTTGAAACGCCGTGCAGTCTGGTTGACGTTTACCGACGTCTCTGAGGTAAATTTGAGATCTGCAAGAGTTCTACATATTTGGATACAATTTTGTCCAGAAATCCGAGCGCGAGTGGAACATACCGTGAAATTGTCAGATACTACAGGGATCAATATTTTAATACCTTCAGTTTATTGGCGCAGAATTAAACTGCCGCCCATAATCACGTCGTGATGCTGAACAAAATACCTCCCTTCCCCTTGCCATACCTGTTACAAGATGTGGATTATGTCAGTGTAGACTTTCTACTGTAGAGCAGACCGAAAACCTACGTCCTGTTTTAGTAATTACATTCAACCCAAGAACAACACGACGAAGGAAACTGAAGATGTGTAAAGCTTGCTGCATCAGTAATGACGGCAGCTACTGGCTTGCGGTGTACTATCTTCCACAGACCTAACACGGGCGAATGCAACCCTGACGTTTATGAGTCGTACTGTGATGTTAATTGCTGTAATTAAACTCCCATATTTATTGCTTGATGATAAACTCTTATAAATGCTGCACAATTTCCTAATAAAATGTGTAAGATTTGAGGTTTTCACAGCTGTGATTCTGAAGATTGCTGTCTTCTGGGTTGTTGCGCTGTGTAGTCTGATAGATGTTTACCAACGTTTCAGAGGTCATACTGCCTCCGTCATCAGGGCGATGAATATCAAGATTTCTGTCTTCTGGGTTGTTGCGCTGTGTAGTCTGATAGATGTTTACCAACGTTTCAGAGGTCATACTGCCTCCGTCATCAGGGCGATGAATATCAAGATTTCTGTCTTCTGGGTTGTTGCGCTGTGTAGTCTGATAGATGTTTACCAACGTTTCAGAGGTCATACTACCTCCGTCATCAGGGCGATGATTCATCAACAACCCAGAAGACAGAAATCTTCATACTCACCGCTGTGAAAACCTCGAATCATAAAATAATAATTAAATCAAAATGACTGAATGGTAAGAAGCACGCGCGCACAATCACAACTTTCGTTTCCCTGCAGAATAAGAACAAAATACAACTTTGTATAAAGTAGAATGTTTTCATTTATTGATAGAAATGAAAGACCCTGGGTATCGTATTCAACGTGTGGGATAAGTTAAATGTTATTGTAATACACCACCCAACCTTAAACTGTGACACGCAACTACTGTCAAACTTCAGTCTAGAATTTAGGTAACTTAACAGTCGATAAGACATCGAATCAATGCAGGCGCGCAATAATTCATTACTTAACTAACATGATATTCAGTAACTCAAACGTCTACTATTTATGTCCTGCACTAGACAACCTCTGAAATCCAAAACTAGTCATTAATAATCTAAAATCAATCTACAAAATAAGACATTCGGAGATTCCTAAGGTCAAGCACTGAAATGCGGGGCAAGTCACGGGTGCAAACTCTTAAAGTCAAATAGCCACTCAGTGACTTCATCTATCAACCAGGTAGTCATCTAGTCTGTTAGCGAACAAATCAGCCAGTCAGCGAGTTGCTTCTGTCGGGAAGCGAATAAGGCAGGCTGGCAGTCAAACAGTCAATCTGTTAAGTACACAGTCAGTATGGATTAAGTCAGGTATTCATGCAGTCAGCCTTTCAGCCACACAGTCAGCCAGCCAGACAACCCGTCCGACCGTTCACTGTTCCTCATGCCCAGTTAGCTGTGGATGTGATAACGTCTGGCGCGTGGTGTAGGTTGAGGACTTTTCGTGGTATTAATAATCGGCTGCTACGACGAGCGGAATGCAAGTGCTGAAGGGTAGAGACAAGGGTGAGGAGGAGAGGGGTGGTTGGAATAGCATCGTTAAAAAACGATGCGTGAAGCCCTATCTCTTTTTATAAAACCCGTGGTGGCATTTCGGTTACTGCAGAACACACTCCCCTTCATTTCTATATGAAAAAGGAGCATTACGTGACCACCACAGATAAAGTTTAACATTATCCTCTAGGCATTATTTGAAACTGCTGAATTGAAGAAAAAAGTAGCATTTACGTCACAAGCAATGCGTATGAATACACTACGATTATATGAATAATATTAATCAATTAAATTATGTACCAGATATAAAATATGAGTGAATATTTTATTTTGGCTTGGATTCGTACACATTTTTTTGAGATTACGAAGAATACAAAGAATCTACCCCTTATAAAAACTGTGTGGCTGCAGCCCCTATAAATTATAAATTCTTCTAGTTTCGGCTTTATTAAATCTGGACCGAAATTAATGTTCGGTAATACAGGGACAAGCAAGAAGTCAGAGAGTAGATTATTTTACACAAATCACAGAAGTTGGTATATTTAATCAATTAAATATTATTTGTGAATAATTACTATTTACGACGGTACCAACAAATACACTTTAACAGCAAAACAGAAATAAACTGTTCGTATTGCACTTCACTCCATCTGGTTCTGACTGTGGTTGCTACGTATGAGTTTAGTATTAGCATTGATTCGATGTTATTTTTTGGGTGACGTATAAGTTTAGTATTAACATTGATTCGATGTTATTTTTTGGGTGAAATTAACCGAAAAATCGTTTAAAAAAGGTGATTGCATATGCAAACAAGAGCGTGACTTAATTTCAAGAAGTGTATCAAACATGGACAAGGATAAAGTTGCTATTTCACGTTCTGGTTCACATAAGTCTAAAATTACGTGTCTCTAGAAAATGTTGAGGTGAATATTTTAACTTGTTAAAAAGTAAGTAATAGGAATATTAAACCGATTACGAAATAAATTTCATGTGTATTCTTCACTTCAAATTGTTACGGTGGTTGAATAAATTATAATAATATGGTGGAATAAGTAGAAAACACGAGACAATTAAAAAACTAAACACTTTAGTCACAAATAACTGTTCTTTACTGGAGGACATCCGCGAACCATGGAGTCAGCGGTTACAGACATGACGGTTCTCGGTTTAAATCTTTAAAAAGGCTTCATAACCTTTACTGCACGGCACTTTGCAAAAAACATCGCAAGGAATCAACATTATTTCCTCTTATTTTTATAAAAATTGCTACTGTCATCCGACTAAGTTATGAGACGTTCTCGTAGTTGAGAACACACGACCGGGGAGCTTGATCAGGAGACTTAGCCTACTGTCTGTTCCACTTCTTATTTTATCGTCTCTTTCTTTCCCTTGTGCGTGTGTGTGTGTGTGTGTCCCTTGTCGCCAATTTGTCAAGCTGAAGATAACGGCAAACACTGTCCCATCGTTCTATTATTTATCCTGGTACCGTGTTCCATTCTAACGAGCTGTAAGAGTCCTCTTTCTTAAGTGCCACTCAGAATCATTTTCATACGAAGTATTTCGGTCGAGTTGACTCCAAAGGGGAGTGGGGGGGACATGGACTGCATTATCACACGGCAGTTAGCTGAGAACTACAAGACTCTGTATTGGCCACTGCGATGTGTCCCAAAGGAATAAGATCAAATACATTTTTCCCGGCAGTTTGTTTAACAGCGATGTTCCCGCTATCTCTTGACACTAGTTAAAAGAACTTATGAGCAGAGGTTACTGGAAAGCGTACTTCATTGCTGACACAACGAAGAGTTATTTTACATGTAAATTATAATCATGCTGAAGCATAAAAGTACCAAAATTAACGATCATAAAATACGATTAAAATCTTGTTGAGCGATCTGATGCCTTGATACGGAATAACTTCTGAAACACACGCAAAACTATCTCGAAAGTCAGGAGCGTGTGATAAGTGAGATAAACTGGTCACTGAGGACTTGGCTCCTTAATTACATTTTTAGGACGCATATATATACACAGACGGTACCATTTAAAATACAATTAAACAGCCATCACTCATTACGGTACAAGCCGTTGGTTTCTATACAGGAGTTAAGGTTTTCACGGCGGTGAGTATGAAGATAGCTGTCTTCAGGGTTGTTGGGCCGTGTAGTCTGGTAGAAGTTTATAAACGTTTCACATGCCCTTGCAGCTTCCTTTATCAGGGCGCCCTAATGATGGAGGCAGCAAGAGCCTCTGAAAAGTCGGTAAATTGCTACCAGACTATACGGCGTAACAACCCAGAAGACAGCCATCTTCCGCTCGTTTCTAATTCAGCATTTACACGGTTGATAGCCCGAGAGGATTTCATGGCAATAAATGAATTAATGAATCCGCATGAACAAATTTTAATTAACGATCCTACACTAAATGCAGACTATCTTGTAGCTATTTCGTATATTTAGCCTGTTTAACGACACTTTTCAACTGCTTGTTTAATAGAGCGTCGAAATGTAAACTGAGTACGAGCTCGCATTTCGAAAGGTTGTAGGAAATCTAATCTTATTACGTATATCGCAGTATTTTTCGACGGACAGAAATAAACCACAAAAGTTATGAGTCATCTGGACTCGGTACCCAAACTTCGAACCCAGAATCTTTTCAGTACGAAGCAGGTGTGCTAACCAGTAAATCGCAAAAGTTCTACTTTCGCAGGATTAATTAAAAAAACACAACTTCTTTACATATTACAAAACCGGAGTTGGAACAATCTATAGCCTCAGAATTACATTAGACTTAATAAAGCTGTACCACAGCACTCATTAAAGCTGAATCACGCCACGGGCTATATTGTTGGGTAGTGACTTTCTCGCCTGACAATTACTTTGCATATAAAATCTGCCTATTTCATGTAATTTATATGACTAATCTACATTTTCATTAGTTGCAACATTCAGTATTCGTTACGTGGTTTATGTTTCATATCAGTGTGCGGAATTACGTAAGCCTTAACATACTAATGATACCATAAATTGAAAGTACTAAAAGTACATGAGGAACGCAGTAGATGGTCTGCTTTAAAGTGAGTTTCGAATGGGTGGTACCTTAAACTTTAAAGTGTGTACATAAAACAAACATTCGTTTCCATTTCGACAGACGACATAGCCAGGCGGAAAGCTTACATATTTTTGTCATATTTAATGACACTTTCGGTGTCTCAGACCTCAGAGTCTAATGACAGGATGATTAACGAATAACAGATTCTATAGGATCTGGAAGGATGAGAGGTTGACCTAATTTCAGCCGCTATTCAAGCAATCTCCTAAATGGACTGAAGAAAATCTCACGATAGACCGTCTTTAGGCCGACATTTTGGCTTTTGACACCCAGAATATGAAGAAGGAATGCTAACCACTCGATTACGTCATATGATGGCAGAGAGATTGAAGCTTTATATAACAAAGTCATAAGTTAAGAAGTTTTAAATACTATTTTAAAAAGAATTCGGTGTAAATTAATCCACGAATCCAATTTATTATGACCATCTTTCGCCCCGATGATGGAGGCAGTAAGCACTTCTGTAACATCGGAAAATTTCTACAAGACTACACGGCGCAACATCCCAGAAGACAACCATCTACATTTTATTTTCATCGTAATAAACGTTGCTGTTTCAAAAGTGCTGTGCGAAAGTCGGACATATCTGCATGTCAAAAGCAGTGAGTGTTCTGCTGCAGAGAATTACACTCACGAGAGTGGTTTCGTTTGGCTTCCAGCTACTGTCTTTTTTTTTTCCTGTTCAAAATAGATTGTATAATTTTCGAGTAAGAGAGTTTGAACATTAATATTCCACATTACACGTATCTACAAGTAGGGGAAAACAACTTTTATTCGTTGAAGTAACTATTCCAATTCATTTAGTGGGACTACACTTTTATTAAGTTTTGTACTGTATCCTTAGTCCCGACCTTAATATCTAAAACCGTTTATGATGTCTATCGATTCACAGTCATTATTTTATTTTCTGTCATGTACCTGTATCTTTCTTCCTTCTTTCTTATCTCAGACAATTATCGACTTCATCCGGGATACATCAGCTTTTCCGGTATGTTTATTAGTTGCGAAGCACTGCAGCTTTACACTTACGTCCACATTTGTTAATTTTACCATTTTATAATTCATTATTTTGTTTCACAAAACAGATGTGTACATTAAATATTTCACATAATACTCTGTTAGTAACTTCAACATGGAATAAAACATCGCAAGCACGAATAAACAACTTACACTGAAATATTTCATTCTGTCTTCAGATAAGCTCAGAGGAACTGTCATGGTGGGTGCAGGGATTGAAGCCATTATGGACAGTTTCATAGCACACATGTCGAGACAAAAAATGTTTGATATGTTCGATACTAAGAGTTAATCAGACCATATGAGCATTACTGACATTAACGCGCTGTATGAAATTCGTGGTTTTTGTTGCGCTAATTATTTACTGTAAACTACTTTTCATATAGCTCTTTGAAGACAGAGCACTTACGTTTCAGTTGCTACAGCTTAGAGTGACCACTCTTCCTCGGTTATTCCAACGTACGAAGCCAATGACATTCGATTAAAAAATCTTCATCAGATGACCACTAAAGCACAATCATTCAGATTTGGTAATTATACGACTTTGCAAGAAACTAAATACAGGGTTTTCGCTGTTGGCAATCTAGGAAAGATTCAGTGACAATTAGAAGTAGAATATTTTTCGACATATTTTTTTAACACAGAAATGTCTGGGGATCCATGTGAAGAGATTTTACTGTTTGTTTTGTTGATGGCAGAGAATTAAAATGTACGCTTAGTGTAAAGGTAATGCTTATTCGGAAGCTACTGGCCGGACCAGGCCGGAGGGGGGTTGATAAACATGTGGACGGAGACATGGTCATGATGACGTCATAAGCCTGTCTTTCTTTATAAATGATATTCGATGCCTATAAACAAATATGCCAGTTTTCACACGAATTCGCACACCGTGATTTGACTCGACCTAGCTTTCAAAGTAGCTTATGAGTAAATTAAAAATAGACGCCCGTACGGTATTTTAATTGAATTCGGGACGTATACTTGTGAAGTTAATTAAAATGTGTTTTAACGAAACGTACAGCAAAGCCGGCATATGCAATCAACTGTTTGATGTATTTCTAATTCATAATAGCTCCAAACAAGGGATGTGCTATCCGCATTGATTTTTAATTTTGTTGGAGTTTAGGGCAATGAAAAAGAATATCTAATGCTTAGGCCTATATACACTAACAAAATCAGGTGTTTGTATGTGTCCACTCAAGTGGATTATGAGCCAAAGTACAAGAAACAATCCCTGCGATTTCCATTCGTAGTGCAGGGACATCCATCGTCAAATCGATAATCCCAGAAAGTCGATAAATATACTGTATAATTCTGAACTTTTACAAATTAATGTCACCAAACTCTCAATAAGTCATTTAATAATTACTGTTATGTAATATTGTCCTCCAGTTGCACAGATGTATTATTAGTTACCATTTTGAAATTCATAAGTATGGAAGAATGTTTAAAATATTACGTAACTTTTTTCTTCGTCTGTCGCTCAACTGTTACGTCACGTGCATTGATCAAAACACAATGACATGGGATTCATTGCCTGCAAGTACAACAGACTTCGTTCACCGACGACAGTCATTAAGAACTGAACCACAACATTTCATCAATAACTGAGTCTTTCTACGGTCGCACGAGATAACGATACAGCCTGTGTTAAGCTGGAAGTTTTTCAAGTATCAGGACGACTTTATTAAGAATATGGGAGAGTTCTGCAGAAAAAAACTGGCTAAATGAAAAGAACTTACAAAGATCGCATTTGGAAAATTTAAGATACCATGTGCTTGCTAATTCTGACTTCAAAATATTTTGTCTTCCCGTCTGATTTCTAAGAACCTGAAAATTAAAATATACAAAACAATAATTTATCTGTTGTTTTGTATGAGTGCGAAACATGATCTCTCAGTCTGGCGGAGGAACATAGATTGCAGGTATTTGAGAATAAGATGAGAATATTTGGGCCTAGGAGAGAAGACGATGAGGTATGGAGAAAACTGCATAATGACGACCTTGAAAATTTGTACTCCTTCCCTAATATTGTCAGGGTGATAAAGTCAAGAAGAATCAGAGGTTTGCACCGGGTATTGGTCGGGAGGCCTGAGGGGAAGAGACCGCTGGGGAGACCTAGACGTAGATGGGGGTTTAATCTCAGACGGGATCTATGGGAGATAGGAGTTGAAGGCGACTGGATTTTGTTGGCTCAGGATAGAGACCGGTAGAGGGCTTTGGTTAATTCGGTGATGAACCTTCGGGTTCTGTAGGCCATCTAGTTGGTTAGTTACTTATATAACAAACCTAGTCGCAGACAATGTTATTAAAACATATATTACAGAAATAAGCTGTGAATTGACAGACCGATCTGAACTACCTCAGAATAGCATAAACATCTAGCTATTATATACACGGAATTTAAGGTGAGATTTCAGGTTCTCCCGGGGGTGAGTACATAGACGGTTGCCCTCTGAGCGATCGCCCTCATTACAGAAGAAGCAAGGAACTGTTGATACGTTGGTAGTTTGTACCAGGCCACATGGCCCAAAAATTCAGAAGACAGCCATCTTTATCAAGAAATAAGCATTTCGTGTTCCCAGAACGGCTGCCTTATGTAGTTCCACGCCTGAATATTCAGGAATTGTTATTGTTGTTGTTGTTCTTCTTATTATTACTTTGTTCAGACACACACAGACACAGACATGCCGGCAACAAAAGACTATTTCATCCCCAGACGTGGAAATGGGTTAAAAATGATAATAGTGTTAATCTGACTTGTTGAGGGTCTAATTATGGAAAAAAACATCATTAAGCCCGCGGGCCGGATAAGGCCCGTCGTCGTTTTTTAATGAAGGTTGTGATATTTTTAGCACTTTATTTACTTTACGACTATAATTTATTTCATGCGTAAAATATTACGGTCTTCTGCGTTTTAAAAGTAACATATCAATATTTTAATTAATCATTAAACAAACTCAGATTTCGGACTTAATTTTTATGAACTATTGGTAATAACTTTCTTAATACGCAATATCATGATCCGCGGACCTGAAGAGGAAACAGGTGATGAGAGAGGCTGCTTCAATGTTAAAACTGTCTCGTGTAATTGAATTAAGCAATTTTCAGAATTCCGCCCTGTTTCATGTACTTGCATCTGTTTGATTTTCTCTATTACAATAGTCGTTTGTATTTCATCCTGATGGCACATCACAACAAATTACTAAGATTGTTATTGAACCAAATGAATTATGTTGAACATTTTCTATCAGGCACGACTAAGAACATCGATATTTGTTTAAATTTTATGTTTGTCTATGTAATGATTACAATGAAAAATATAATCCAGAAATTCAATTAAAGTTTACAAAAATTACTTAATATATCGTTAGTAACTTACTGAATACATTTTGTATAAGTGATGAGTATAATACTTATTCTTCAATGTTTCTCATCTTATTTAGACAAACAGAATTCGCATTTACAAAATTTATCACGTTTACAAGCAAATATATTATTCATAAGGTCAATATGTTCAGAACAACAGGGAACATATATCACAAGCAAAGATATTATTCATAAGGTCACTATGTTCAGAACAACAGGGAACATATATATAGAAGCGAACCACACTTTTTAGCTCGAGGCTGAGACATCGGTAGTTGTCAGATGTTTATAGACCATTAATGAAATACACTAGTCATTCACCACAGTCCATGACAATGCTAAACTTGAAGAACGATGTACAGACTTCCTGTCGTCCGCACTACACAACTTCACAGCCAACGAATCTCGTCAAATCTCATCTCCATCCTCCATCAATAAGGCACTCTGATGTCGGAGACAGTAGGTTCCTCTAAAACGCTGTTAAAAATTTACCACACGACACAGTGTAACATCCCAGAAGCAGCCATCTTGAGACAGCTTCCTGCGTTTACATTTCAAAGTTTTCTACGTGGAATGAACAATATTTTCTTTCATTCCGGCTTCTATCTTTCTTTGTTCTTTCAGTCTTTTTTCTCGTTTTTCCGTCTGTATGGCTTCATTTTATGAAACTCAAGTTTAGAAACATCCGATATAGGGAATGTGTTTTGTTATTTTCTTAAAGCTGTCCCAGACTTTGTGAGCTATTCGGCGAAACTACACAAACTCCAACCTAAACGAAAAGTTCAACGACCACTCTTGTAAGGTCACCTCCATTTGAATTTCATCGAAATTAATACATCCAGAGAAGTCAGACGGAGACGTCCTAAATTTCGTGGACTATGTTATTTTAAATAATTCAAGTTTTCGGGGTACACTTCTACGTTTATCTGCTTATTATTTCCTTGCAAATCTATGTTTAGTTTTTAAACCCATTAATATTGGAACAGATTGGATAATCGAACGTACTTCAAACAGCAGACAAGAATGAAATATTCTCGGAAAATGAGTAGAACAGAGCTCAAGTGGTGCATGCCAGCAAAGACATAGAATTTGTGCTTTAGGTGGAATTCTTCCATTTATAAGAAATACATTTGTGCTAGCTAATAAAAATTTTCATCGGGCACACTAGACTTCCCTACATTATTCTTTTGTTATCAACGATAAACATAATTTTATACATTAAGAAACTCTGACCTCTAGGCCTATGATTTTAGGTCTGAGGAATTGATATTACGACGCTGATTCAACTTCTAAGAAACTCTGACCTCTAGGTCTATGATTTTAGGTCTGAGAAATTGATATTACGACGCTGATTCAACTTCACTAGTTACAGGCATCAAACGAAATCAGATGATCATGTATGTTTAGTAGGTATCGATTTGGAAGAACGTATTCGTGGTCTGTTCTGAGGGTCAATTTTGGCATGCACTTTGAAGGATGAGGAAATCCGAGAAACTTTCCAGGGTAGTTGGTACCCCTGCCAAATTCTGAGTGTAATTCTACACCGCCACAGATTTTCTGACTTCGTCGGTATCAGGGTACTGAAAAACAAAACAAAAGAACGTTGTAGTCAAATATACAAGAAAAGTTTTCATTGTAACACGTAAGGAAGATGCAGCCCTACATAGGAAAGTCTTGTCCACTCTGAACCTCGATACTATACACAGACAAGTGTTTTGCTCGCAACTCTAGATGACTTACCCAGAAGAAAAAGCTAGTACTAAACAATGGATATGCAATCATATGGACCGGGTTCGGTAACCAGATGACACTACAACAAACTGAATGTACAATTACC
>NW_019059752.1:711824-748902 GCF_000696155.1 Zootermopsis nevadensis
TGAAAGTAACATTCACATTTTTATTACACTAATAAAGTCAGGCGATTCAAATTAAAATAACTGCATGCATAACGAATATGATTGCCTAAGGCCATCAGGTAGAAACTCTGGAAGGTACGTTTGTATGTGTGTGTTTGAATGCATGTGATTTTAAAGAGTGGTTAGGGAGTTTTAGGGATTTTTTCATAAAAAATTTTCTACGGGTGTGGGGGTCCTATCATCTAACCGTCGAATACAGAGACGCCTCTGGGCTGTGAGCTGATAAATAAAAATCTCAACATATGAAACAAAGGCAGACGATTGTACAATGGTTTTACCGTAGGTGCAGAAGATGCCCGGTGGCGTATAGAGGGGGCTTCAACACGTTAATGTGGTTAAATAAATGAGGCGAGATTTCGTATTTTCAGGCGACGTGGTGTGAAGACCATCTTTAGAAATGTTACGCCTTGCTGCCCGGTAGAAACTGACAGACGTAAAGATGCAGAAATTGCTTTATGGGACATACTGTGGATTAGATGGCTGTCTTCTGGATTGTAGCGCCGTGTAGTCTGGCAGAAGCCTACCTGGTAAACGTCTGCCAGACTACACGGCGCTACTACACAGAAGACAGCGACCTTCGTACTCACCGCAGTGAAAGCTTCAAGTCCTACATAGTGAGGATTTTTAATTTCTTTCTTAACATGATTTAGGCGTAGATAAAATTAATTAAATGAGGCAAGGTTTCAGTTACTCACTAAGGTAATTATGATTATAACTGACTACTGGTATGTTGTGTCGCATGGTACGGTAACAACTGACCGAAGTTCCAGAGGTGCTTACTGTTTCCATCTTACTAAAATGAGACTGTATATTTACTGGCCAAGAAATGGATGATTGGAGTTCGATCCCCAGGGAAGACACTGCATCATAACCGATTATTGGGCCCATCCAGCCACCTGTCCAATTGGTATCGAGGGCTATTTCCCCGGGGTCAAGCGACAGAAGTGCAAACGAACCGAAGATATTTTATTTAACAACATAAAAGAGTGAGATCTTATATCATGCCAGAAGGGCCTGATGTCGATGCTGCAATTCAAAGAGAGTTACATTTGAGATCATGAAAACTAATAATGCATATTTTGCAAACCAAATAAGTGCCCTCCTGGCGCGATGCTATCGTGATATTAAAATGAAAAGTACAGAAATACTGCTTCGATGCAAGTCGCGTTGCTAATTCGTAATATCTTTTATTATAAACTAATGAGATAATAATTCACTGATTGCAGAAAACACATCTACTTGACAGGTTCAGGGCAGATTGCACTCAGACAGGCCAACTGGCTTACACGGAATCGGTACTTCGATCGTAATAGGTATTAAAATGAATACAAGTAAAATATCTTGTAGTTATTCAAAATATGGTCAGTCATGAGAAGCTACAAAATAACTTTAATAACCGACATAATATGATGAAAATCACGTTCCAGTTTTACAATGAAATAACTTCATAAAATACATTTCCGTGCATACATAACTGCTGGTTTGCGGTTATGCTGTGGCTAGAGACTCATACTGAATTCATATCGAATTATATTAATGATTTGGCGGTGATTCTCTCTTTATCCAGAGCCGTTCGCCGATGGTGACTGGAGCAACCAATTACATCATTTATCGAAAATTGAAATACCGATTTCCATTTAATCGTTCCATTAGTGTTTATTAACGCGAAGTGTCGATTATCGTGGTGCACTCTCGGACAAGCTATATGTCTGTTATATATTTAATATGATATCAGAACATACTACACGGCGCTACAACCCAGAGGACAGCCATCTTCACCTAAAGCTAACATGTTATCAAACCATTTTATACTGAAAGAGAAGTAAAATAGCTCAGGTAAGAATTTTAATTTATCTAGAGATTTGTGTTCGTTTGTGCTCATGCAAACTACATACGGGGTCGACATCTGAACACTGGTGCAAATACCTTACCGACATACGAATCGGCAAAGCAGCTCTCCTCCCGTCCTGCTCAACTACGAGGCCTGCACAGAGATTTCCAACTATAGTTTCAGATGTGTTATAATAGGATTTCAGGCTCCGGAATAATGTACCCAAGAATTGTAAAATACTGCATGTCACTTGCCTTAAAGCGAAAGATTTGAAAATGTGCTTTCTGTTTTAGAGACAAAATTAACAACTGCACAAATTTCTGTTTAATTTCTCAGTATCTATATCGCAGGAAACTTTTATATTCTATACCACATATGCTTATTAAACGACATTTATCGTGAAGAAGTATTATTACTACAGAGTTAAAGTAATTGTTTTAAACTTTAATTTTTTCTGTAGGACTTGAGGTGTTCATGGCGGCGATAATGATAACAATGTTTTCGCGAAGAATTTAATATGCAGAAATATTTATAAATTACGAATTCGGTAGGATATTGACGTACGCAGTTGACTGGAAGCAATAAAAACAGTTAACTAATTAATTACCAACTTCCTGTGTCGAGATATGATCCTCCTTGTTTTGGCTGTCCTAATCCTCACAATGATGTGGTTAGAAGTACAGGTTCTGAAGAAGAAAGTAAATTCATTATAATTTTGTCAAATATTTTCCACTTGTAGAACAACTGTACAGGAAAAAAAAAATCTGCTCGCTGAAGCGATAGTTCACGCACCTCTTCCTATGTTTCAATTCTGAGAGTTAACGGAGTCTGTAACGTGATTTGGAGACAAAACAGTACCTAATAATCAGTTTTACAAATTAATACTTAACGGTTTAACCTGTTAACTATGGTGCAATGCAAAGCCAAATTGGCTGGATTTACTTAACACTGCCCTGTATTCTAGTATTAACGAGGTATGCTTACTGTATTAATAATACGTAATTAAGTGATATATTAAATGTGCCAATCCACCTGATTCGGAAATCAAACGTTGCCAGATGTAGATAAATAATAGGAAATAACGCTACCTGTCGAACACCACGAATTTGGACCTCACAGATAGATGTAATACGCATTTAACAAAAGTTAAATTACAGTATTTATTTTTCCAGTACCAAGGCCAACAAACTCCCTGTCAGCTAATACGGCAGCATAAGACTCAGGGGTAACATTACCTTTGGTTTTGCCTGATAACGTTTCCTAGGGGAAAGACTTTTTATATATGCGAGCTCACTGGTCCATTAAGAGTAGAAAATACGTTAATTTGCTTTTACTTATATCAGTTGGCAAAGTTACCTCATTTTTAATCCCTACTGACAAAACCGTTTCCGTGCCAAGTTTTATTTAGTGAAAATGACAATTTGTACTAATGGCAATTTTTGCATTATCTTCATTGGTGAGATGGAAAAATTACATAGCTCCAATTGCGAAAGACAACGCACTAAAATGTGATCAAAATTTATTTTAATGTATAACAGAGCTATCATTTGCTGTATATAGCTCCAGTTTTATACTGTTGTACATAGTTTTATAAACGTAATGCGTTTATATATTTTTACATATGTCTATTAAAATTTCGCGCTAAAATTGCTTTAAGTTCAAAAATAAGGGTAAATGTAAAACAAGTTTCAAGCATAAATTAGTTAATGCGGCCATATCTGTGTGTCTGTCACCAAATAATAATTTTAAAAGAACGTGGCATATGCGTGTTGAAGAAGGTGTCGTTAGTGACCACTCGACATTTTATTTCTACATCCTTGTTATGAACAACAAAGCCGCGTCAAATTCTGATGTGATATAAACGACAGACGCATTTGGAATGTCATCCCTTAGTACAGTCTTTCGGCGGGCGTGTGACAAACTGCTTTTAATAAATCAATTTGTTTCTGTGTGAAAAAATGCAAAACAATAAAACCACGAGCGTTATATTAATAAGTACCCTTTATTATGAACACAGGTGTGATAGAATGTAACAAATTAATTTATTTCATATTTTTATTACAAATAACAGGCTACTTATTCTTCTTTTATTTACGTGCATATTTGTTTATATATCCATGCATTTCCTTTGCTTAATTTACTTTGTTGCCTTACTACATAAATTTTTAAAGAAATATCAAAAGAATGTCAGTTCACGAGTAATGCACTTGGATATAGCAGACCTGCATATGTGTTGCATACAATAAGAGTAGGCCTATATAAATACGCTAAAATTACCCTGTAAACCTTGCAAGAATTCTCGGCCGTTTGACATTCGTCATTAACAAGTGGCGTTCAATCTCATTTGATTATAACGAGAAAAATGAAAAATATATAAATAATTCCTGTATTACATTATGTGAGATAACGGCACACAGAGTATTAAAAGAATTCGTAGAAGCATACTGCAATTTGCGGTATAAACAATGTATCTTTTTATTCCCTTAACCAGAAAGTAACATCTCTAGGGAAATTCTATTCATATAAATTTCACAGCGCTTTAAGAGAGACTCATTTGGGGTTGATGAGAAGTTTTTAACCTACTCGTAGATTCAGTGAAACTAAATATTACATTTTCACAATATCGGAAATTCAATAAAAGAACATGAATTTGCTAATGGTTTGAGAGAACAGCATCCGACAGGTACTCCGGAGACTTCGCATTTCCTGTCGGCCTGACGAGCTAATGGTCTGTTATTTTCACGGTTACCGCATTATACAAGAGTTCAGACTTTGCAGAATGCCTGTTCGCAGAACGATTTGACAATGTGGCACCGCGAAGCTAATAAACTGCAGATTATGGTCTTCTTTGACATGACGCTGTTTACCATGAAGATGGAGGCGACACGTAACTCCGAAAGGCTGGTAATTATCCACAAGTCTCCATAAAGTCATAACCCAGTGGACTGCAGAAACGTCACACCTTATTTGACGACTTCCCTAACTCTCTGGCGGCAATTCCCAATGTTCTATAAGGTAGTTTAAAGAATGCCATGAGGCACGATTATAAGACTCCTATCCACCTAAAATCTTGACAATTGATTTTCATAAATCAATATTAATGTTATCCTCTGTCATTTTAAATCTTCCAAATATCCGTTTCCACAAGATTTCTTCACCAAAATTCTGTACACATTTGTTAGCCTCTTCGTCTTCTTCCAGATGTCAGTTTCCCGCCTAATTCATCATTCTTAGGTTAAAACACTAGTCTCAGTAACACGATTTCAGACACATATTAACACACTGTGCTCGAATTTAAACGGCAGTGCACTATGCTGCAGTAATAAAACACAACAACAGTGTCATTTAAAAAAATATTTCA
This sequence comes from Zootermopsis nevadensis, assembly GCF_000696155.1. The sequence goes on from NW_019059752.1 coordinate 717,056, forward strand.
CAAAAAATAAGTTGTCTACCTACACATGATAAACAGGACAGTAACATGAAACTTCAAGCATTAAGATTCTTATATCTTATGTTGAAGAGGAGTTAAAATACTGAATCCAGCATTTGGATAACGATAATTCTTGAACTAATTAAGTTTAACATTTCCGTAATTTATTAACCCACTTATCTCGTCATTAACCTCAACTGGTTAGTGTTATTGTCAGATACTTAAAATGTTTTAAACCATTCATTATATATAGATATATATATATATATATACTTCATTTCCCATTATATAAGCTCTCAAATGTGATTTTTAATATTGTTTGTTGACAACCATCTTCGTTCTACCTTCACTTTAAGTGGTTTGCATATAAATGAGTTATTAGTAATTCAATACCATACGAAGACGAACACAAAATCTTGACGTCAAACTTCCTTCAGGATAAAGTTTCCCATGCGTACGAATAATATACCAGGAAATCCACAGATTGTGTAAATCTGCAAAAAAATTAGTAACGTAGTGCCACACAAACTCGCTCTACCAATAACGCGGTCGACGTCACTGAGACCGGTAGGCGGTACAGTTTCAGCCTCGGTCCAAATGCACATTGAGCTCGCAATTGGAACCTCAGTCGGAACACTTTAAACAGTGTCAATGTTTTTCTTCGGGGCGGTAACACAACGTGGACTTACAGACAGAGACCAAAGTTTCGGAGTAACACTGCTTCCATCTTCTGGGATGTGGAGGTAGCATTTTTCTCCGAAACTCTGTTATGTAGGAAGTTCACGCCCGTTAATATCCTAAATAATGAATGTGTTCTGGAAAGTGGCGCCGTGTGGTCTCGTAAAAATTGGCCGAGGTTTACTGTCTCCGTGGTCATTGCTTATTATGGATGCAGTAAGCACCTGAGAAACGTCGGACAATTTCTACCATTCCGCGAGACAGTCATCCTCATATTCGTCATCGTGAAAACCTGAAATATTATTCACTACCCTGAAGTCTGCCATCTTCACCTCCGTGATAACGAGTGTTTTGATTAAAATTATCCTGGTAAATGGACCGGTCGTCGTGAACACCAAAATCACCTGACTTCACCCCTTGGACTTCTACTTAAAGGACTTCGTGAAGTATGCTGTCATGCGACTCTGTGACAAACAACACAAAGCCCTGAAGATTAGGATTACATGAGCCGTACAGCACGTAAGTGCTTAGCACGATTTGAGAGAGGAGGAGTTGCTTCCGCTGACACAACTTCCGAAAAGAGTTGTAAAGAGTTTGTGGACGTCACATGTTACGTACGTCACATTCCAACCTTCGGTAACATAATCGCTTCAAGCGTTAACGTTGTTATGTAGGTCTGCGTTTATAATTACTATGCATTTCACATTTAATACATAAACATTTAATTTTAATGAGAAAATACAGAAAGCAATTTAAAAAAAAATACGTTTGTTTCACAGTCTTAATACGTGAACATTCAAAGCCGAGTTTTATATATTTCCTGTAACATGTTCGCATGAAACTTAGGCACACGCAGCGAAAAGCTATGGCAAAATGGACTTTTACGTGGCTAGAAAATTTAAGTCCTATTTTCTATCCTAACCCACTTTCAATAGTCACGAAGAAGTTCCATTACGATCCACTCCATTCAACTAACGTTACAGGTTGCATCACAGACAGAAACATACGACGGACCGAGTTCAAAAAGTAAGCCAAAAATATGTTCTACTTTATTATGAAAGGGTAACATATGTGGAGTACTTTGTGTAGTCTGCGCTGAAGTTGGGATCCGGATGATAAACCAATAGGCCCGAAACAAGTCGTTCAGTGCTTAAAAACGAAGTAATATGAGAGCACGAATTTATATTGCATTTATAATACGCACTGAGTGGGGACCGATCACGACAGTATTTACACGATGAAATCTGACCAAAGTATTTCAAAAGGAAGCTTCGTCCTCTGTCCTGTTTACTTAACATTTATGTAAATATTTCTGTTGTGTTAAATAACGACAAAATGTCGGAGAACAAGGAAAGGAGAAGAAGGAAACACGATTATTAATAAGTCCTTCATTTTCATTACAAGTCCGCTTATGAATAAAACGGATGTCCCTAGCATTTCACCCTTGCTGTCTCTCTTTGCGTTTTAATCCACAGACGCCTGTTTTCCGGACAGGGGTGTAGTCCTGTCAGAGAGATGCAGTTCTTTTGCGAATGAAAAATCCGTTCTGCTCTTTCAAAAGACCTGTTTCGCTTTGATCACATCACTTTGTATAAAAATTTCTCAACAATTTATCGACAGGAGTGCATAAAGAGACGGAGAATCCCATTAAAGATTACAACACGTATCGTTCAAGATTCCCTTGAGAGTGTGCCGTAACTTTGTTACGTTAGCACCGTGAACGTAATTCAGTTTGTTTAGGAATATGCACTTTTAAGTCTCGTGCTTCTCTTATAAACTATGCGGACTCGGGGTTACTTAATGGAGTCACTTTAACGAAGATATTATGCAGCGTCGAATCGATATGGAAAACTCCTATAAATGCTGAACAGGTAAGTATTTTGAGACGCTCCGATTTAACCGCCTGAAATTACTTTCTTGGGATTCACGGAGTTTTCAGGTCGAATCCCGGCCAAACTATCACATATTATGAACTTTTTCGTGATCTTACTTAGTTCACTTTTATGTAAGATTCGGCACTATATATATATATATCTTTACTATAGGTCGGGCAATTTTCGAAACCCTGCAAAATGAAACACATTCCTTAGCTATGGAATTTTATAACAATATTAATTACAGTTGAAAATAGATAGCATTTATGTTTGGTTCACAAGCAGCGTTGCTCAAAATTATTACTAAGCAATAATATTAAAGTTTCCTAATAATCTTATATTAAGTTGATGAATATATATATAACACTAGTATACACAAAACACTCCAAATTATTACTGGAAATGTCAGAGCTGTCACATTCTATATCAATTTTATTATTATTTATTTGGGGGAAATGCTGTTACGTAACTTTCACAAACACGCATTAAAACGGACCAGATGTTATGAACAGTTATTCGTCAGTTATTACGCAGATCATGTTCAACATTTAGGGTCCAAAACACTCTCACACAACAAATTTCCAAAGAAAATTCCAGATTAGGACATGCATCATAAAGACTGCACGGAAGCAACCCTGGCTTTAAAAGGGTGTTTTATTTTCTTTCCCAGCATTCAGGGCTCATTCAGTGTTCCACAAAAGGTATGCCGCCACAAGGTCGCGGATGTGATGTGAATTGTTATGGGAAATTGTACTTTTGCACATTATATATACAAACAGACAATATCTTATCTTCCGTAATCAAAATTCATAAAAAGAAAACACACACGCTAGTTAATCAATGATAATATTATACTTTTTTTTAAAATATACAAAGCCAGCATCCTTATAGGGCAAGGATTTATATGTACACACATATTTATGGCCATGTATAGTTCCGTATCCCCTTTTCGTGAGACAAAATTTTGTGGTCTACTGTCATGTGTCTTTGACAAATTGGGGTAAACCAGAGTAAAAAAAAAGGTTGCAGAACACTGGCCTAATCTAAGGAATCTTTGTGGAAAAGTGACGACATCGCTGAATTTGGCCACCATCTCTCTTTTGCATTGGTTACGTTCATCTGTTATATTTTTATGCGAAACTGACTGCATTATCTCTGTGAATTTCATCCCTTTGCAGTTCCGTTACATTTCCGCTGTGAATTTGGCTGCTTTCTGTCGAGTGAATTTGTCTGCTTTTTGTCCAAGAATCCGTGTATCCGTCCAACTTCTGTACCTGAATTTTCCTACATTTAGTGTCAGACAGAAGGCGATAAAGAAGAGTGGGGAAACAAAAGTGTATAATTTGTGACGTATTTGAGCGAAGGCAGTTCAATGAATAAATCGTACCATGGAAGCCTCTACTAACAGCAGAATGGAGTGACAGACGAGGGTGAGTTCAAACAAGTCCGAAACGTCACGTGTTGAAGCACTCTGATCGGTATTATGAGGAGAAAATGGTGTTATGTCACAAATTGACAATGGCAGTTTCAAGAAACTGAAGTGGGATAAGTTACTTAGTACGAAGAGTATGCAATAACTAACTCCTTTCGGCATCAGGTAAGGGTATAAAATACGATCACTGGGACCAGCTTTACCCAATGTACCCAAAATATTAGGTTGTACATTTTCACCTGACGACGGAAGCAGAGGCAGCTTCCGAAACGCTATGTATTTTTGAAGTAACAGACGTAGACAAATTTCCAAACAAATGCACCACTTTAATGGCAACTTCGTCAGAAAATATACTAATCTATGGTTTAAGGCTTTCCTCCAGGAACTGGCAATTTCCTAATATTTTAAGATTACGAATACCGTTAAGGCAGAATTGCTGCATTTAGGCATAAGAGAATATTTATAGGAACTGAGAATCCGTAATACAGGGGGGGGGGGGCCTATAAGTGTAACTACTCTGAGAATATACAGGTTCACATTTAAAAAATATGTAACCACTGTAAAATTTCCCCTAAAATATGACGGGAAATCTAAAGTTGTAATTACAAATAATTTTTGTTGAAAAGCGTAACAAAGCAACATACAAAAATTAAAATTAAACATTGTTTAAAGAAATTATAATTATTTGCATTTGTTTAATTAAATAATATCATTATTATTTTATATATATTTTATATAGGCAACACCGAGTTTTCCTCCGGGGGCTTCCCCGGTTTCTCCGTGGCATCCCAACAATTACTCCATTCACACACAGAAGAAGGCAATGGCATCATCTGCCAAGAACGTATATGAACAGGTCCCAGTCCGAGAAAAGGATGGAAGGATCCTGTTCATATGGACCTGTCGCCAGACAGAACACTACAAAAAAAATACCGCACACTTATATAAGATCTGTTATCAATGTCATATCTATTCTGCATTGTAGTGCACGCACACTGTTGGCCTCCCTTAACATTACAATGAAAACGGTAATAACAACACACACATACATAAATACCACAGATGACTCAAAATCTCTTAACAACAATGACCATAAACCCAACCCAACCAATCAACATTGCTGATTACACACTCACACACAAGAAATTTTGAAAAGAAAGTAACAGCATACTGAAATAATGAGAGTCATGTAACCGCCATGTTCAAGCATGGTACAGAGGGTCGACTGAGTTAGACACTGAATGAATTTCGAGACGAAATGATGGATTCAAATAGATGAATCTTCTACGTAGCATGGAAAAGCTGACGCAATTTAAACTTACTTCAGGAGGAAAAAAACGATTACCGTTTGTCATAAAACGATTACGCCTACTTTTTGTCTAGGGTGCACACTGACGTTCCGAGCGCTGGCCGCTTTAAAAGACCAACTGTCGCCTCGGGGCTTCTCCGTTCGACATAAAAACGCACATCACAGCATTATAAAGTCACTGTGCCCAAAATGGACATAATAGGTGTTGTACGTTGAAAATTTAATAATCCACGTTTGAATTATTTGTAACAGTTCAAATTACGTTTAAGTGACGTGCTCGAACACGATAGAGAAAGAGAACAATTTCCAAAATACATTATTGTCCTCTCTTTGTCACGAAGTACATAAAGTACCGTCTTCCATTACAGTTTTTTGGTGATCTAATCTCTGGGATAAAAGCGATCGAGACTTGAACCCGATCGACTGTCGTCAAAGTCTAACCTTTATGGTGATCTATCGTCGTGTACATTTTACTTACTCGATAAATGCTGTTTCATTCACTGCATTAAGATTACTTTGCACATTGTGTTAATGGCTGAAAAGCAAATTAGCTAATGCAGCGATGCAGAGCCCACACGAATATAGTCCAGAAAGTCGAGAACAAATATTTGCCAGCTCTTCAAATTATTTACACGCGTACTGGCATATAAAAGGTGTTCAGAGTATTCTTTTACCAACACGAAGGACTTTTCCTCTGGTAGGCCACAAGGCTGTCTTTCGTTTTCGAAATAAATTAACTTATTTCTTCTGCGTTCCGCGAAGTGATTAGGTACTAAGGAATGTGATAACTTCCTGGTCAGTCGGCGAGTTTATGGTCCATGTAAACTGTGAAAGCGAGAAACATTGCAGTCCTCTCCTCTCAGAGGGCAGGTTGTACCTTCTACTCAACGCATATTATTTAAATATATTATAATACTATGTTAACAAAAACTATGTACGATTTATTTCAAAAAAATAAACATGTTAAAATTTAATACAACATATTTTACTTCTGCCGAGCCGGTTGAGTACTTTTGACAGTGAAACTGTTATTCATTCAATTTAAAAGAATATGTAAGTCGATATGTTTCGCTGTCTTAAATGTAAAATACTGTCCACTGTACAGAGAATGATAAGCGTATTATTAATTAATATTCAGTAATACCCTACAGATACTAATGCTATAAGAAATAATTTGTGCTGTTACCTCATTTCGACTCTTACCACTCTTTCGACTCAAATCGAAATAAAGCTAAAGTTTTTATATTTACACGGCAATATAGACTTATAGTTGGAATTTGTTAAATGCAACGATTCTGATCACGGAAGGATGGAGAGTGATATTTCTTTCACGGATCCTCAGGAACGCCAACTAAGTCCTGTCATTAATATTGCTTTTAAACGATATATCTCAGGCGTAGCACATAAATGACACAAGCCTAAAAAACTCCGAAAATAGAAAAATCCAAAAACACACAAAAGGTTTAGAAATATCAGTACAATTAATATTTATCAGTAACCCAAATTCAAAAAGTTAAAATTCTATTTATATGGAACTCTATAGCAAGTAAACGTATTTCATTGATTCGGATGGTTAAAAAAGTAATCCATCTTTCTTCTTCTCCTTCACTCATACCATGTTAGGGTCATGGGTAATCCGTATATGCGCAATTTCCGTAGACCATATGTATATAAAATCTTTATAAGGTCGCACACGTGTGGGTTGGACTGGCATAGACCTTTCATTTCCCGACTTCCATGATGTCATATTGATAAGTGGTTACCGTACAGAGGATAGCGTCTCCATTCTGAATAAGTGTTTTTTCGTGTTACTCATTTTATCTTTATTAAGCAGTGTATAACCTTTTAGCCATCTGTGAGTTTCCGAAACGTCGTATGCGAGTTTATACTAATTAGAAAAGGCGTCGATGCTGGATACGTTTCGTCAAAAAGAGGAGTTAATGAAATTATTCAAAGCTTGGTGGGATTTCAGGTTCTCACGGCGACAAGTACGAATATGGCCGTGTTCTGAGATGCTGCGCGGCATCGAAAAGGACATTTTCAAAAGAAATGCTTACACGAATAAACACGGCAATTAATATATTGCGAAATAAGAAATTTTCACGGTAGTGAAAGTTTACATTATATTCTGCTGCACCGACATTCTGGAGATACATGCTTCCTACATTTTTCTAGTATGTCGTAGTTAATCCATTTTAGACCACATTTGACTAAGTTATTGCAGCAATTAGATGGCCACACAAATTTTATATTTAAATAATCTATGTAACTAATAATAATAACAATAATAAATATTTTAAAACTGGCTCGCTATCCCTCATCAGAATATAAATACATAGATCTACAACAGAGTTCTTGTAGGATTTGAGGTTTTCACAGCGGTGCGTATGAAGATTGCGTCTTCTGGGCTGCTGCGCTGTGCAGTCTGGTCGATGTTTACCAACGTTTCAGAGGTCATACTGCCTCCGTAATCAGGGCGATGAATATACCCTGATGACGGAGGCAGAATGACCCCAGAAACGTTGGTGGAAATCTACCAGACTACACAGCGCAACAACCCAGAAGACAGAAATCTTCATACTCCATAGCCCTGATGACGGAGGCAGTATGACCTCTGAAACGCTGGTTAACATCGACCAGACTACACAGCGCAACAACCCAGAAGACAGAAATCAACAGAGTTCTTATTACACAAATATTAGCTAGCGTTATCAAATTCTGGCCAATATTAAAAGATAAAAGCGCAGAGGCAAGATCTATGGATTTAATTTACGGTATCTTATTGCGGGTTAACAGTTTGGAATATTTTGGTTTGAGGAAGCATGAAACATAGATTTCCAGAGGCAGTGAAAAGGGGGCGGATGTGACGGGGTTTAAGGAAGGCAGGGGGGGAGGGGAAGAATGCAATGGAGGAACTAGATGAATAATCAAGTCTGCCAGCTCGTCCCAGAAGACGCCCAAGTAAGAGACTTGTGGGATTATGCACAAACCAAGAGGTGCACAATCTTTCAGGTTTAATTGCCTTCCCACTTCTGGAAACTGTATTTAGGTCATATTCTTTATTTGTTTTGGAGAGATTGTGTTTAACTAAGTTCTGTCAGAAAGGTGATTTGCGTTTCGGCAAAGTGGAAGCAATTTCGAATGATAGGAGTAATTTGTATCACAGCGCGATCAACAAACGTCAACAGATTTAATTAGTCAGTCCTCGGTTAACAGGCCGATTCAAGAGAGAAACGAACAAACGGATCAAAATATCAAAATCTGGATCCCGTCTCCATTTCTTTAAACATTTAAATGATACAAACAAATTATTACGGACATGGCTGTCTTGTGGGTTGTAGCGTAGTTTACCAACGTTTCAGAGGTCCTTACTGCCTTCATCATCAAGGCGATGAGTTATTTAGAAACTTTATTCTATTTTACGTTAATAAATTTCTTTTCTGAGTTTGTCAGTGATATGAAACGTCTACTCTCACTTTCAAAAAAACATAAAACAACTACTTTATTTGATTCCCGTCGCTGTTAGCAGTTTGGTTAGGTTATGTTGCGTGAAGTATACAAGTTTTCCCCAGGGAAAAAAAGACTAGTTTAGACGGACTTCGGTTATTTCCTGTAACATATAAACAATTAAAATGAAAAGCATTACTAAGTGAATAAGTGAGTGGATAGACGGCTGTGCGAGTCTGTAATGAATGATGAGGCGTCTCCGTAAATAGAAAATGTCTTACAGTAAGCAATATAACAAGTAACAAGCAAGGCACTAACTTGTTAACTACTCCTGACATAATTAGAATAGACTTCCTTTTCAACGCATGAAAATGCTGTCACGGCACATATGAAATGACTAATTCGCCTGCCTTTATCTAGTGCTTCTTTCTGCATTATATTTAAACTCTCCCCACAAGTCTCGTCATAGTGCTGGCTGGCTGATCCCACATTGTGCTGCCTTCATTTTCTGTTCAGACGCTTTGCTTTCAAAATAATTAATGACATTGTTCGTTGTTCCCTCCACCCCCCTTCTTTGGTATTCAATTCGAGAATGCCTACCGCTTTAAAGTAAGGTGAAAAGAAAAAGAGGCAAGAATTATTTCATGAAGTTTCATGTTACGTGAAAGGGGGACGACAATCAATTTCTTTCAGTTTTGCCTTAATAAAATACGATACGTTCACTGGATTTTTCTTACAAAAGATATTAAATTAATTTGTACACAACTACACTCAAAATGGACACTTTTCATGTTCTTTTGCAATAGAAGAAGCGCCGACGTACGAAGTAAAAAGTCAAAACCGAGAGCCACTTTTATTATAATTAAACCCCTTCTCCCCCCCCTTCAAATATGTATGTATGTAAAAAAAATTGTTTTGAAGTCTTACTCAATCTCTTCGTATTTAATGTTAATTTCAATTTTACGAAATTAAAATTATATAGAAACAGAGTTACCGATCATAAACGGGAGTGATTAATTTATTTTTTATTATCAAAAATTCGGCTCTGTTGTTCCTGTTGACACTCTGCTAGAAGTGTATAAACAGCAAATTTAGTTCGTGAATACTTACTTAATAAACACTATATTTCATTGTAATATTTTGAAGTAATTCTTTCTTCGTTCCTAACTAGTAGCCTGTGTTTGTCCGATTTTTTTAATCATGCAATTTATTGATTAATTTCGTGGGTTTTTTTTCTATTTATTTTTCCTCGTTCCTTTTATTTGTGCTGTATCTGTTAACTAAACGTCTAGCTCATGATGCAACGTATTGTTATTACTGTAGTTACTGTAACTTATCCTGTTACAATTCAGATACACTGATGGTCATAGAATGTACCTACAAAAAGTCTAAAATAATTATTTACGAAGTTACTTCACAACTGTAATTGTAAAACACAAAAAGTTCTGAACTTGTTCAACGCTTGCAAAATACAAAATCTCCATTCTAATGGAATATTGTAATTTTCCTGATACGAGACATCCGTCTATTAACGTCGACCTTAGTATACATTCCACGACAGTTCTAGAAGTGTCATGCTACCAAGGGGATTTTACAGCATGCTTCCAGCGGAAGACAGACGTATTGGAAATGTACAAACTTTCTACGTCATATTTGTTTTGTTTCTAACAGCCAGAGGGTGCAAATTTCGTAACTTTTCCTCGATGTTGACCAATATCAGGAGCACCACAAACATATGCAATATGCAGGTCAATACTCTTAAGCTACAAGGTTAAAGACGACAGCCTATATTTCGTGCTTGTGTGGTTTTAAGTCTTATAGAAGCCTTGTACAGACCACAAAAAATATCTCCACCGAACGTCGAGTCGCCTAATATACAACCAACCGTCAAAAAGCATCATCAAATAAGCCAGACATCAATTTACCTTTTCTTGCTGTCCTGTATTTAAACGATTTAATCGATATAGCTATTTTTGAAGCTCTCTTAAGGTTCGTCCATTTTCAGTGCGCTGTGTCTGTGATAACAAAAACTGCTGCTATAAATTTGTCGATTTATACATCTTTACGAATGTCATATCTTGGTTTTGTTTAAAGCTGGTCCAGAAATAAACGAAGGCAAAATGGCGTGTATGCAAGACTACATGTCTTCCACAAGAACACAGGACATAGCCATAATAGAATAATATTTAATAAAACATTTGGAAATGTGGTTCAAGAACACGGAAACTATTACCTGGTAGCTTATTTATCCGTGGTTTATTTAACGACGCTGTCAGAAGCTCAAGACTATTAACAGAGGATAAGATTATAAAGGAAATGTCTGTAGAGACTGAGGAAAACCATAAGTCAATGATGACAGCCGGTCTATGGATCTAGCAGGAGTGCTAGTCACTCAGGTGGGAATTCCAGTAATCATTAGTAGTGAAAGTAATATTCACTGAGGTGTTATAGCTTTATTTTATGGATAACGATGCTTTCTGGTATTTGGCAAGTGACGGAGAGCGGGTGAAGAAAGATGGAGCACGAATGGATTGGATGAATGTCATAGCTGCCAAAGCCTTTCGCTATACCACGTAGCACAGAATAAAAGTTATTATATTTTCAAATATTCCAAAGGTTTTTATTTTTCGTTATTGGATCAGTGATCAGGGTTTACTGAGGCTTACATAACGCATACACGAATCTTCCACCATGTTTAGAAATTTAAAATGTATGCTATTCAAACAGCAATCCCGCCTTAAGATAAATTATAGAAAAGTGGGATTTTCAGCACACGAAACCAACGTACGCTTCGTTATGGATCAGTATTATTGTACAGTATTCAGTGAATGGTCATGCAAATCCCAAGGAAGGGTCCATATAAATGTGAATCGCTGATCGATGTTTTATATGACGACCGTAGGGTTTAACCACGTAATAAAATAAAGGCGGATACAAGCACTTCATTTCTCAGCAGAGCCTACCTAGCTTTATTCGTAGAGTTCACCTAAATATCTCTACCCCCTGTCGGGAGACCTATTGTCTCAGTGCAACCCCACTGTGGCGGGTTTAGTTGTTTGTTGGCTGTACAGCAGGGGGTAGGTAGTGAGTAAGAGGGATTGTAAAGAGGGTAGAATTTCATCAGACGCCATCTTGCTTTACGCTTTATTTGCATTTTCGCTGATTCGCACAGCAAAACGCTCATTCCACAAATGTCTGCATACACAGCATCGCGTGGCACTCACGAAACGACATGGTTTGCTTGACATATCTACAGGGGCGAAACCGCTACGTCTCTCACCTACTTTCCGTTCTCCACTCCTACAACCAGACGAAGTATTTTACTATAAATTTGCCCTCCACACCAACCAGCTACCCTACCATATGGCCCTGCTATACTGTTGTTATTGCTTGGATTATGCTTTCATAAATACGCTTATTCATAAGAGGGGTGGAAGTCTGTGTTTGCGAAGAAACACTAGTGTTGTAAAAATTGAAAAAAAAATTCCATATTCACTTGTAGCACCCTAGGTGGTTCGGTAGGGGCCATAAAACCCTCACAAAATACAATATCATATTTTAAAGTCTATGAAGAGGCTCAGTTTATTCTCATACCTTGCAGATAAAGCGACCGAAACCAAATTCTGATCATAATAACACAGTGTTATTAATTTCTGCACTTTGTGCCTAGGGGTTGTCATAATGCAGTTCTCTTAGCGATTACCATTTCCAAAACACAGAGGTCAATTTCGTATCAAGAGTAATGGAACTTGCCTAAATGAAACTTCTTGGACAACGGAAAATATTTTTCCTTATTTGAAGCTCGTGGCAGAGCAATTTTTATTCCATTTAAATCACTTTACTTTCTTCTCAAAAACTGATGTTTATTGAGATAATTCGGTCCCGAACTTAGAGTTCACACTGAAGTGACTTGTTCAGGTTGGGACATCTAGAGCTCCGAATAGCCTCCTTGTGACGACAGAAAGAAAAGAAGAGAAAGTAACTTATTAATTAACTGCGATGTAAGTAACTCCATACAGCAATTTACGACAGCTGAGGTCTATTTAAATTTCTGTTTACGAAAGATGGAAATATGACTGTTTTTCCAGCATATCACTGACATTCTGTCAACCAGAAATATAAATAAAAATAAAGGTATGGAATACGGCATAAGTTAAAGGGAAAAAGGTAACAGGTTCTGTAGAACAAAAAATACTACACTTCCCAAATGTGAATAAATAACGGCTTCTGTATAGGACTACATACAAATCGAAGGAATCTGAAATGTCTGTATCAATTTTTGGTAAAAATTTGACCCAGGCTGCACTGCAAGTTTGCCACTAGCGCGGGCCACCATTTTGACAAGCTTTTGTGCATTTATTTCACACACATGAATAAATACACGCTCGAGAAGAAAAGGTTCAAAGAAAAACGAGGGAAAAAGAGATAAAGATATGAAAAACAAAGAAATATATATATACAGAGAACACGGAAAAAGATAAATAAGACATGCAAGATATAAGCGTATTAATACATTTCTATGCTATTATCTAAAAGGGGTTTTTATCTCTTTATACATGTGTATCTTCTATGTAATCTCCCCCTTCGTTAGTTAAATAGGGGAGGTTAATGCAGAAGTATACAGAGGGAGCACATTCTTGTTCATTGTTTAAATAGACTCGTTTGAAAGCCAATACCACAAATAAAACTCTGTGGGAGAGTAAATTATTCTCGAACTATGTAACTGTAGTTGTCTTCCTTAATGTCCATGCAATCCAAAGTGAACCCTTGGTCAAATTTAACTAACTGGTCTGAACAAACTGTCCAAAACAGGCCACAAAACGATGAAACGAATCCAATTAAGAGGAACTTAATTACTCTAGTGACCTTCGTTCCTTACAATTTCAAATCAAAATTGCCAAAAGGGATATTAAGAAATGTGAATGAGATCAATAACTTTAATGTAAAAAATGTTACATTAATTTCAAACTAGATACAGCCAAAAAATGTTAACTGCGGTAACATTTATTTATAAATAGATGCTATATAAATCTACACATTTAACGAATATTATAAAAAAAATCCTAAATTTTGCCTTACGCTGATGTTGATGTCTTAGGCTGGGGCCACACGAGCGTACAAAATACGTCCGTTGTAACGCACAACGTAACGTCCGTCATAGAATTATGATTTGTAAGTACAGACAATATTATTATTATTTTTTTCTAAATCCTTTCAAGCTGCCACGGTAATTGGCGCTCGTGTGATGTCCTCACCTACGTCCGTACAAAAGTACGTCCGTTGCAACGGGCGTACTTTGTAAGGTCGTGTGGCCCCAGCCTTAAAGGGATCGAGTCTTAGGGTCAAAAGAATACATCAATAGACCCCCCTACAACAAGAAACAAGATATGCTTGAAAATCTTGCAGCGGCTCAAATTCTCCACAACTTTCATCATTATACAGTACATGTTCATTACTGTGTTCGCAAAAGGCCGTCATAGGACGCTGCCATAATGCAGTTTAATCCAGTCCACACCCGTACATTAAGAACGCAATTTAAAATGAATCTCCAAAGACGCCTTTCTTTTAGCTATCTTAGTAAAATGTGAAGTCGTGCTAAAAATATAGGCACATAACCTTTTGCATACATAATTCCGATTATAGTTTCAAAGTACAAAATTATAAGCGTTCATAATGTGTTTGTATGTGAGAAATCGTTTCGCTGCATGTTTCAACTGAAAATGGAAAAATGTTCCGAAATACCATCCTCACAATTTGCATAAACCTCTGCGCAAAATAGAGGCACACGGAAGTACAATGGCATGAATTTTTTACAGAACATTTATTCACAACAAAGACTTTAAAAATGTAATATTTATTTTCACTATCAAAAGTCTTTAAAGCAGATAGTCTAAAAGCGTAAAGAATTAAATTTATGTAGGAGGTTTCTATGTGAAATTTTAACACTAAACTAAATCTGTGTAAAGCAACCACAAGTGAATTCTCTTTCAGGAAATGACGAACGCAGAATAAATGTTTCAAAAGACATTAAAATAAATCACAGTTTTTTTAATATTTGTAAGGGACGACGTTTATAAACCCCATAACTCTTTTGGCGCAATTTTCATTAGACTCCATGTCATTTATTGGAGGTGCAAATCATTTATTGTTAGCGAATCATAACAAATATATCGTACTCTAAAGATCAGTAATTTTTTTTCTTGTATTATATTTAATAATCGTCATTCCTGTAACACTTCAAATAAATATACATATGCCTTATTGTTATACATAAATATTAAATGTACTTCATAGTAATTAGTGTCTAAAAACAAGATGTTGAGGATAATGTGTAAACATGTGTAAAAATAACAGTAGAATGCAAACACAGTCATACAGGTAAAAAATGCATAACGCTTCATAATTAAAATTAATTTAGTGTTTTTAAGATTAAGATTATAAAATGGGCCTGACGGAGTATAAATGTGAAATGAGGTCATACCATCACTCTGATCGGATAATCTGAAGAGGAAATATCAAATAAAAGGCCATGGCGTAGATGTCAGAATAATAACGAAACAGATTAGAAAAGCAGTGTAACGGTAGGGACTGAATGTTTCTGGTTTGGATGTGGTTCACTGGAAGGCTTCTGTGAAAAGGCAATGTACATTTCCGTCCCTTCAGTACCGGATATTCCTTGATCGGCTCTAAAATTATAAACTTTTCAAAGAAGACCATGCAGTTAATATTAAAGAGTAATAAAGCAGCAGCGTATAATCCTTTATAACCATAAACTGCGCCACGCTAACAACAAAAGTTTCTTCCTTGGTGTGTTCCATTCAGAGATGACAGAAGGAGCGCCCCCCCAAGCCTAACAGCTGCATTAAAGATTATAATCCGTAGCGTTTTGGTCGTATAGCTTATCAAAATGGCACACACAACAATTACGCCTCCAGTTCACAGGAATAAGTTTTGTCTGTTTGACTTTCCTCCTGTTTCACGTCTCCCGATTGTGTGACTAGCAAATTTGCAGGAAGCAACTGTGCTGAGACACGCCCATAAGCTTCTATTTGCTACACTAACATCTGCTCAAAATTATTATCAGTATTCTTGTATATGTTAGTGAATAGATTACAAGACGCGTATGGTGTTCCTGCACCGAGTCACTTGTGTAGTTCTTCAGTACACACCCTACTATCCGGGTTGATTGGGAAATTTACGAAACCTCGGATAATCCGCAAAAACGAAATGAATGTTTACTTACACACATTAAACACTTAGATTTCTAAATATTTACTAATATAGCAGACAGGATGTTATACAAAATTTAATACAGTACATAACAAGTATTTTTTTTTTAAAAAAATAGGATTCCTATGGATAGTAATAACGTTCTGTGTTTACCAAACATTTATTTGTGTTAAATAACGTCATTGTTGTATTTATCTCTTTTTAAACGTCTTAACTTTACGATATATTTTCTAAATTAATGTTTAATTTTTGATTAAACGAGAAAACCTTTATTAATCCGGATAATCGTGAGTCCACTGCATAAGCAGTGCCGATAAAAAGAATCCTCCTGAAGTCGATAACTACTCCAAGTTACATATATTTACAATAAAAATATTCCATAATAAAACTGCCTTCATGTTCCAGCATGAAGAGAGGTAGTAACAAGGATTTAATTAAAGAACACCGGACTGAAAACAGGACGTGAGACAGGCAAAAATGAATGTACCAGAAGAAAGTAGTAGCTTATTTTCCTTTGATATTTTACCAGTGTTTCCTCTCTCTTGTAAGCATAGGAATGTTGGACATCCTTCACCGTATATCATTCCAGTATTGTTTTGACAAGAAAAAACACACAGCCAGTAAAATGCAATTAAGAGGTACTCTAAGAACATTACACAGAAAATGTAATATTATTTTTATGTAAATAAAAGAGTATAATGGCTGGTAACATTTCCCAAACTAAACACTTATAATCCTAAGAAATTTTATAAACGCGAGTCTAAAAGTAGGCCTATGTTATATTACAAATACTATTCTGAGTTTTTATGAACTGGCATCTGTTTATTAGCGCTCATAAATCTAAGCTGTAGCGCCAAAATGCAGAGAATGTTTATACCATCCTTCAATTTATATTCGCTATACGAAATCGTCCATAAAGAAAGAATTTCTGAGATGTGGGAAATCAACACGTGAAGCATAGCCCATCAGAGACGCAATTTTCAAAATTGAGACCTGCAGACTGAGACACACATTATCAAACAGTGAACTGGCCCTGCATTGCGTCCGATGGTGGGATTCCGTATTTTCATTATTGGTCTTCTGGATCGTAACGCTGTGTGGAGTTAAGGCAGATACGAAAGTTTCGGAGTGACGTACTGACCCCTTCCTCAGCTCGGAAGATGGATGCAGTATGTTCTGCAGAACATCTGTAACCACCTACATAACGTTATTACCAAGGCGACAACCTCGGATGTTGATGTTATCAGGGTTTCTACCTTGCGTTCTGTTATCTAGGATTGGATGTTTCGTTATTTACGATTATCTAATTAGGTCGCCAGTTAGGATCAACTGGATTTCCAGTAACTTCCGCGTTGTTAGTTTCTTAGGAATATTTAGTTAACTTCTGACCTTAACACAACTAATTCATTCTATAAATCGCGGACATGAACCTCCATACTTTCTTGGAACTGAAATACATGCACAAACAACAAATTATAATCAGTGCATGTGGAATGTTTCAGCAAGCCAAGTGGCCTGGACTTAAAGCAGTCCATGTTATATTGTGTGGATCTTGTATCACATAGAAATTGCACAACTTCCTCCTACGTGTTCTCTCAAAACAAGTGTGTTCACTGCTCTCTGAGGATATAACTTTACACAGCAGAGTAACCGCTGTAATTTAACTCTAATTTCATTCACTAAGTGCAGTTTAGCTTGTTGTATAAGCATTCTTTAAACACTTCGCGTGAAGTAAGTATGAAATATTTCGCTTAATGTCACTATTCTGGTGCTTGGCACTGGAAATGTATGGGTAATATAGACTGTGGTCTTCCTGATTGTGACCTCTAAACGGTGTCGCAATCCATAACATTACAATGTACACTCTTATTGACGTTAAACATCAAACAATATACAAAGAGTATAATAAAAATTCCCTTTCATTTTTATTCTCTTAGTACGACACATTTTAAAACAAAGTTCTGAGGAAAAGCTTTCGGGCAAAAAAGGTTGAAATAAATGGTGAATTTCGTATAGCACGTCATCTCGTATTCTTTTATAGTAAAATGAGGGCTGTTATGGGGAGGCGCGTAGCTAAGACGGGTTACACAAAGAATGCAGGCGAAAATGTGACGGTGAAACATTTTGGAGACGACTACTTGAACATATACAAGCCGATAAGTGAGATCCGGCGAGTATGAAGGTCTTCTGTGATGTTGCACCGTGTATTCTTGCAGAAAATGGCCGGCATTTCAAACGCCCTTACTGCAAGGGCGATCGCCCTGGTGAAGGAGGCAGTAAACACCTCCGAAGGTCAGTCAGTTTCTATGAGAATACTGGGCGCAACGAAAGACAGGAAGGTAACACGCTCATTTATATTTACACAGTTGAAGACTTCACGAGTCTCGTGACACAAAGAGGAAATGTGACTCGTACGACATCAATCCTACCGAAATGAAATTACATACAATAACACGCATTTACAAAACTAAAGCACAGGGCAACGAGAGGACCATGCTGCAAACATAACATGGAAAATGACAGGAAACAGGCATTCAGATTTCGTCTTCAGTCAGCAATGACAGTTACATTCTCTCTGGCAGACAGACACAGTATGAAGTAGGAGGCAGGTCGCGCGGGTCAGCTTGTAACAGACCGAGATTCAGTTAGCTGCAGGAATTCAACCAGACGCATCACCCTGCCAATCTATTACCGCGCTACCGAGTTTGGAAAGCTATTTATTTGAAAGGTACCATTTGAAAACAAGAGAGCAATCGAATTGAAGTGAATGTAACCATTCTCACTGCAGTCGATGTGGTGATAAATGAGCAAGTCAGAGGAAGGAGTATGAAAACTACGATCAAGGGGTGTCAATGGCAGATGAGGTACGCGACAGGAAACACTGTGCGAAGGTCTAATTTCAAATACTACACCCATCACGATTTCTGTCTAATTCCACAGACCACTCATGAATTGCGAACTATTCAACAGTAAGGCTGAGACGTCACTGATGTACTTAGTTAAGCTGTGTCCCGTTCTGGAGACGTAATATAGAGCGATACAGAGAAATACAGCATGAATTTCTAAACAGTCCATGGCTCACATATCACTCTGGAGACAGGAAGCATCCTTGAAACGTCGGTAATCTTCTACTAGACTAGAAGTTACAATGACACAGAGGACATCCACCTTCGTACTCGCTACCATGAGAACCTCAGATCTCATATACGATGTGTTTGCAACACATTAAAAACTTGGGTTGAGTCTTCAAGCATGTGTTTCTGCTTCCAGAGGTTCTGCGGTAAAAAGAAAAATCATCGTGCTACCAGCTCTGTGCGATCTGGACCAAGATTTTAATGACAAAACGAATGTGGAGACTGTCAAATCACGGATAATGCGTCTGCGTTCTCTACACGGCTAGCTGGACACTGCTTGTTTCGGGCTACCAATTTAGTTGGTTTTTATTATCTTTCATTCCTGTCAGCGGGATTTCGAAATGCGAACATTACTGCGTATGATAGAATTGTTTCTCTATGGACAGTCTCTGATGTTCAATCTGTACAGCTTCTCTCTCTTTCTATCTGCGTCCGTTCCTCTCCCTAGGGGTCCGAAATGCGGAATTAGGTTCATGGTTCGTGGAAGGCGGTAGACATACTGCCTATTAATGGAACCACAACTGTGTGATCAAGATAATTACGTGAATCGCATTTACTATGTGAAAATTCGACAAGACGAAATTAAACAGAATTCTCAGCATCTCTTCATGATGAATAACATCGCAGATGGCCGTGTCTTGAATCAACCTGTATAAAAATATCGGCAAAGATTGCCTGTTTTATTAAGATTTCTACTACAGAAATATTATCCTTGTTAAAGTACTTATAATCCCATGTGACGTTTCGACAATTCAATCTACTACCATCTTCAGGCAACTGGTTGTTACTATACTGACCACTTTATTAATATTTTGATAATAACAACTGCTGAGACCAAATCCGGGAAATTTTGAATATTAAATTAGTACGCTAACGTATTCTGAATTACTTTAGACATCGTCAAAGTGTTTTGAATAAACTGAAAACGTTTCAGGGGTTGGATTTGTTTCATATTCCAGGTACGACGACAAACCCCTACCATCTTGGTGCCCTGATTTAGTTAGCACACACGCACACACACACACACACTCAGATCTACATGTCATGTTTCGTTCTAGATAAAGTTATTCCAAAAACAAACAAAACTTAAAATTTCGTTAATTAAAAAATATGTGTTATCAGTTGATTATAATAAACAGGGAATTAACTCAAGCATAAGTTTTCTAATACAAATAAAATCTGGGCTCTGTTTCAATAAAACGGAAATGAAGGTCCCTACCCAATGCAGGTTGCAAGTAACAGTACTCAATTTGCCTTCCTCTTCCGAAAAACAAGACAAAAACGAAGCAAAATTAACTGGCAAGCAACACACAAAGTATAACTCAAGAAAAACCTGCTTATGTAACGACCATGAAATTGTTTAAATATGTAGATAAAGTTTCAGCAGATCTATTTATTGTCGGGTACTTTACGGTTAATCAGCGATCTTTAAATAATACCTTTAGGTCACGAATTACACGATCATCTCTAATACTTGACAGCAGCCTCTTTAAAACACACAGAATCTCTCATCTCACACTGTGGCCACACGTGAACCCATACGAACTCCGGGTTTTCCCATACTTTGTGCATCCTCCATTAACACCACTGCCGCCTTTGAAGTCTGAGTTTCCGTCCAGCTTCCAGACCACACAGAAAAAAAGTTTTCCTTCTAGATAACAACATTTCAGGATCCTTTTAAAACAATGACAACTACAACGCCACTCGATAATTGGGTGTCTGCGTAATTTAAAAACTTCCCACCGGGCATAAGATTCTATCTACTTAAGAGCAAATCTTTACAATCATAAGCTAATCAAGTTAGTCACGAAGTTTAAAGAGATAATTAGCCGAACTTCACACATGAATTCAGCACTGTTCAATATTTTGTGCAAATTCATGCGACGGGTAACGAACCTTATACCACAGTTCAGACACTCCAGACACTTTTCCACCAAAATGCTTTATAATCCTCCTCTATTACTAAGGTGAATACTTAACGTAGTCTACATACGAAGCGCGAAACCCATGCCTTTCTTGTGTACTATGGGATGTGAAATTATCACATGTATGCTGTATGCCTGCGGTTAAGGCATAAGCCTGCATTACCTATGTTTTAGACTTTCTTCGGCTCACAAAACACAGTGCAGTGTATGAAAATGCCTCCGACTGTGTCGAAATTAAAAACAAATAAATGTTTTCAATCACACAGAAGACGCTCAAACAGACTCTTTGCCATTTCGCTCCCTTTGTCCATACCATCTTCCACTGACCTGTTACTATGACGTAGCTCAAGCACGGATTTCTTTTTCGTCCGCTTGTATGTTTTATTCTACGTTAGAAGACCTGAAAAAAAACTCGTAATTTGTACTAATTTAAAGCGTTCTGAGGACCAAAGATTTATGTATTCCGTTACTTTAATAAATATATGTTATTATTTTCATATTTATGCCTATTAAAAGTGTTACAGTACAGCCCAGTCAGCAGAGTGACTAGCAGAGATTTGCATACGTGGGACATGGTTCCCAGCAGGAACTGGGAGTCTTCTTTAAGACATCTTCAAAATCAATTCTGGGGTCCACCTAGTCTCGTAGCCAATGGATATAGATGTCTTTCCCAGGCGTAAATTGCGAAACTGGCCACTCACATCCATCAAATACCGAGATTAAAAGTGTTTGGGGACGTATCTCCCTCTTCTCTACACGCCTTCGTGACGCGGCACTTTCGTCAGACACAGGGATGACGTAATCTCTTCTTATCTTCTTGTCATTTAAGAGTAGTGAGGTAATGCATAGTGAGGAGGATATTGGCAGCTGTGCCGGCTGCACGGCACAGTCATTTCGCTTCGCGTCCTTTGTCGCGTTTATGAGTCCTTGCGGCACAGCCGTAAAACATCCTTACCATAATAACGGATGGAAAGAGATGATAATTATGTATGGTTGATTGAAAGAGTTTAGAGAGAACGCAGAAGCGACTCACTAAAAAACAACACCGTGGCCAGTAGTACTAAGAAGATTCACTAAAACACTCGCTCAGGATATACCGAGAGGGATTTCTAGTGCAGAGCTCTCGAATACAAGTCAAATGGACTACCACTTGTGTAAAATTTTCACGACAATCTTGTTAACGCATTAAATATCCTGTTTTTAATAAAGATTCAGAGATGCCACTGATTGTCATTGAATCGTCAAATGACTGTGAATGAAAAACACTGAATTTCGTCGCCTCTAGTTCCAAACACTTTTGAAAACAACGCGTGTATAAAGGTCAGGACGTGCACACTGACAAAGTCAGGCTGCATTAAGGGACAGTCCGGAAAAAAGGTAATGCACTTCCAACTGCAGACGAGTCCATTAATTAAGGTAACCATTAATGTCTCAATTTACTATTGTATTTTTACGTTTTAGCCTAAGCAAATAAACACATTATGAGTTTTTACATGTCCGTCATGTCTTTCGTCATATTGTTGAAACAGTGAGCTTGGTATCATTGTTGTCTTTTATGCATATATTGCATTTGTTACTCAAGTTTGTTCTGCTGACGTCATTCCTCGTGACAGCATAAAGGACACGTAACATTTTAGTATACTCCAAAGGGTACACCTTTTAAATACTGTTGCTGTTGCTGAAAGGTAGCTCAACGTAGAAAAACCTCTAACCTGCTACATTGCGTAGTTTTTATTAGTATTATCATCATTAATCTCGCAAAAACGATAATGGTTTATGGATGTACTTGACAACAGTCTTATTTCCTACGCCAAAAATCAACTCCGCATATTAAATTCAAATCCCGTTAGTGTGCAAGAAAGGCTAACCCATAATATTAATAATTATGCAACATACTCTATGAGAATTTCGTGAGACAATGAATGTAGAGGAATACTTTATAATTGCGTACTTCGAGACGCAAATAATCAGAGTAATTTCAACATTCTTAGGCGCTGTTCCGTTTCATAATACGTTCACAGAACAAATGCCAATTAAATGTATTATTGTTTAAATATAATTTAAGCGAAATTAATAATGGAATTTGTAAACAGCTAAATTGGTACGGTTCTGAATGTTCTGAAAATAATTCATTTCATTAAAGTAAATCTAAACAAGTGAGCGGCTACAAACAAAACAAAGAATGACAAAGGAAACACATTTTTATGACCGAAAGGTTTTGAGATTGCGCGGACATAAAAATGTGTTTCGCTGCTCGGTCGGGCTTCAGAGTCCTGGCTACAGCCGAACACAAGGGCTATGTCAATATGTTCGTTCCGCCGAGATGAACTCCAATTTCGCGAACCACTCGACCCAGCTTCCACCAACAATCGGCCAGACCAGGTCACTTCCCTGACCAGCGCTCTGCAGGTTAGCGATTCAGACATTCAGGAAACCCATCCACACTCTCGGGCACAAAAACAAGTCCAGAGAAGAACTCAAAAATCTGAAGATGGTTGTCCTCTGGGTTGTCGCACCGCTCACTCCGGAAGATTTTTATCCGCGTTTTAGATGAACATACTGTCTGCATCATCACTCACAACTCTGATGATGAAGGCAGTAAGCTCCGCTGAAATATCGGCCATTACCTACCAGACTACACGATGTAACATCCCAAAAGACAGCCGTATCCATATTCGTCGTCGTGAGAACCTGAAATCTCACTTAATTTCCGAATATATTTCATCGTACACATTAATATCCAGTGGTTCATCAATTAACTATGAAAATGAAAGATGAACACATCCACTCGTAAAATCCCACCACTGGAGAAAACACTAATCCACTTCAGTGAAGTCCACACCTTCAAATTCTACTTTTTTAGAATCTATTTTAATATTATCCCATCTACGTCCAGATTTTAGAAGAGTCCTTTGTGTTCAGGTTCTTCCAACTGAAAGTAATGAACACATTACTTAGTTCTCCATATCCGTGCTACACGTTCCGGCCTTCTCTTAACTGCCTCAATATATATCACAAATTATTAAGGCCCTGCTGAAGCAGACCTGACTTCTTAATCTATTTGCATCCTCTGTTTGACCCAACCATTCTCAACACTTCATTCTCAAACGCCTCAGCCATTCCAGTACGAGAACAAACTTCAGAATTATACATAACAGCAGATAGCATTACAGCATTGCATACTGTAATCTCTAACCTTTCAGCAGAGCACAACAAGATAAAATAATCTCATCTAAATGTCAGCAACGTCAGTAATCTCTTAATGTGTACATAAACATTTACGATTCTGAACTAGAATTGTGCATGTCGTTTCAATATTCCGAGCATGCGAGACTATGTAACGTCAATGTACTTTCATCATATAAGAAGCAAAGCTTACTTAACGACACACATCTGGAAAGTTCACTCCATACTACGTAACACTCCCCTAGTTCAGTACCACCCAAATGCTATTAAGCTCCAAACGTCTTTCTTTCATCCATCATTTGATTCTGCATCGGGATCTAACATAATAAAGATCTATACCGGGAGCTAGCCACTTTGTAGATGGTAGAGGGAGTTATTGTGCAAGCCACTCCCATCAAACGTAGAGCCTCGAGCTGTCAACTCGCATATCAGCTGATGATGGAAACCTGCCAGCTGTGCTATAGGCTCTTACAGCTCCATTCGACAGCCAACTGCTCAATGAATCGTCTGTTTAAACCACGGAAACCTTAAATTCTAAGGATCTGACATAACACCTGATTCCATATTCCTATGTCACATGTATTACTTAACTCTCGCGAGCAGTAACTATACAGAATATTTACTTGACTTAAGAAAGGAAGTGAAAAGTTTATGTAATTATTTCAAATAAAATTAAGTCAGCCGTACTTGCGTCTGTTGTAATGAGTCACGTTTCAACCGCTAATTTTCGTTCAAGCAACATCCATGCATAAAATATATAAAGAAAGAGATTCGGTTTCGTGCAACGTGAAATTCAACAGACTTGTGGCATACACTTTTTTTTCACCGCCCTTCCATACGAAAATGCGTTTCAGTCTTAATGATTTTCTTTCGTCTTTCACCAACGGATGGTCCTAATGACCAGAACGCTAGCCTGCTCCCAAAACAACGTCTATATTCTTAATCGCTTCAAGTCATTACCAGGAAGAGAGAAATGATAAAATTCAGGGGTAAATCCGACACGCTATACTGAGCTTAAAACTATTGTGGCACCGAACATGCTGGAACCATTTCATTAATTCTAATTCTTTGTAGTCTACGATCAATGATTTGAAAATGTTCTCTGCAAAAGGGTGTCCATGGGAAAACCCGTCATTCCAAAAGCGTGGTAGGTGTAATAACTACAGCACTGCACATGAATCTGTCATGGGAAAACCCGTCATTGAAAAAGCGTGGAAGGTGCAATAACTACAGCACTGCACATGAATCTGACGATGAACTGTTACGGTTAGAACACGTAGTTCAAAAAACAAACAAACATTTGTAGAGCAATGGAAATTGGTGCGTATGAAAATGACTTACGACAATGATACCAAGAATCAAAAAAACATAAGCAACGCAACAGAATGTTACACTACACAATTTGAAACAAAATTTCGTTATTTGCTTATCAGATATTTCTTGTCCCAAGTTTCACTTTACTTTATTCAAAATTTTTGTGTTTATAGCAAACACTTCAAAGAGAATTTCGTGGTAAATCTATTAACAAGTTCTGCGATTCACTACTCCAAATATTGTTAATAACATCCCGTTGTTTTTCACGCATTTCTAAGCCCACATTCGTCCTGTGGGCCCCAATTTGACTATAAATGTGTTCTGAAACAAAGACCCAGCTGTCACTTAGATGACATAAATACCATTTACAATGTCTACATCTGTTCCACTTCTGTTTATATATACGTTTGTAAACTCTTGAAACAAAAAATGCAGACCTATACGAATAACGTGTTTCAGGACTTTAACACAGCTTCTGGGTTTTTTACTGTAAAGTATAAAATGAGTTATTGGCTTGAAGGATAGAAAACCTCGTCACATACCAGTGAAATTCGTCAGACTAGTGACTGCATGAAGCAGATCCAACGTCGAGGCTAAAACCCATCTACAGTGTGTGGTAGGTTGTGTGCATTTCATGTAGCCGTTCTTGCAAATCATTTGCCATTATTTTATATTTATTTAGTGTTCTGTCTGACGACAGGTCCATATGAACAGGATCCTTCCATCCTTTTCTCGGACTGGGAGCTGTTCATATACGTTCTTGGCAGATGATCCAGAAGTGGTTTGCCATTGCCTTCTTCTGTGTGTGGATGGAGTAATTGTTGGGATGCCACGGAGAAACCGGGGAAGCCCCCGGAGGAAAACTCCATGTTGCCTAGACCACGGTCTTGCCCAACACAAGTTATAAATTCGGGCACCACCGGGAATCGAACCCAAGACCCCAGGATTACAAGGCCAGCGTTCTAACCGCTAGACCACCGTGGCAGTATTCATTTGCCATTAGACAATTCTAATACAACAAGAAGTATGGTGGTCGACAGAATTATAAGTAAAAAACCTTGAAAATAAATCACCAAACATACTGAAATTTTAATACATCCGTATGTTAAAGAACTTTCTACAGACAATATAGATATGTTTTAATGAAGTTCACTAAAATATAAAACACAACACACTACGTATATCTGTTCACAAATGCAAAAAGTTCAGACAAGGCATACATAGTTAGAATAAATCAGAAGAAAGTTCTGTAGATTATTTACAACGCCCTTGGCACAGACCTATCGCGTAGCACCGTACTCGAACCCCGGTTATTCGGCCCCCTAGCCTAGTCGCTGATTCAGCTATTCCAGCTCCTATAATTTCCACAAAACCTTTCTTAACGACCCCCTCATGTACATTTTTTATTTATAGCAGCTCTGTGTCCGTGAATAATATTGGGTGTAATTTAAGAAAGTGACATGAATAAAAAATATAGTAGTGGATATAAGAAAAACTTTATTTTCAACTACATTATTAAATATTAAAGTTACTCAGAACAGAATATCAGTATTTCTAAGTGAGATATTTCATTCAGGACATGGAAATGGTTAATGTTATCATCCCATCTCTTTCTAGGTCTTCCCATGTGGCTTGTGACATGCAATCGAAAGTGTGATCCTATGATTTATTGACGTGAACTGCTTTTTCAGTTTTACCAGTCAACAAAACCTATTGATCCAATTCAGACTGAATGGGTTTCGGGTTAATAACACTCCTGTGGGTTGGAAAATTAAGCTTACTGGTAACTACTGGTCAATGATCGAGTAGTACGATTGGAAATTTATGCACGGTGATCCTGTATTCTTTAAATGGGCTGTATGTGAGCAACTGATTTCAAGCGATGCAGAAAACTACGCCCACACGTGGACGCATGCACAAAAACATGATCCAGGCGGGTAATTTTGGCAGACGCCAATGACGCAAATTACTGCAGTAACGGTTACAGGCCTACAGACAGATTCACAGTGATATGCAACATTATCAAATAAAGGCTGCAATCCGTTTAGCTGCTTTGTATCAAAGTAAAGCGCAGAATACGCATTTAACCACTTAGTGCCCATAACAAGAGGAACAGATACTTCGGTGGAGGGAAGCAACCATCTTTGTCTCTTGATAATGAACAGTTCTGAGGTCCAACTTTGGAAGTGATGTACTATCTACTTTTAATGTGTAAAATCTTTGCGTAATGGTTATTCAACGGTAAAGATGAGATAACATGTTCGTCGTATGATATGAGGTTTTCACAGCGGTGAGTATGAAGATTTCTGTCTTCTGGGTTCATCGCCCTGATGACGGAGACAGTATAACCTCCGAAACGTTGGTAAACATCCACCAGACTACACGGCGCAACAACCCAGAAGACAGAAATCTTCATACTCATCGCCCTGATGACGGAGGCAGTATGACCTCCGAAACGTTGGTAAACATCTAACATACTACACGGCGCAACAACCCAGAATACAGAAATCTTCAACATATTCGTCATTTTGAATGATGAAGCTAAACCACGTTTCTGGAAATCGCGTTTTGTGGTTTAACCTCTATCTATCTTGGAAAAAAATACCGTATCAATTACAACAGAAGCATGAGAGAAATTCATTCAAAAGTAAGAAATCAAAATATTATACTGTACTCCTACTTTTAATTATTATTATTTCCACGACTAGATGTCATTCTATAAAGCTCTGTGCAGCGGAAATTTCTCTTTTCAGTCTGTTCAAACATAAATAAGCACAGACATGTGTATAAAAGACATCTTAAACACAGTTCTGAAATATGGTACTTCGCCGTTTTGCCGCATTCATATCCTCACAAATTCGAAACATAAATATGCATGACTTCAATAACCTAACTGTTGAACGTATTGTACTCTAACCACCAGAAGGGAACAGTCACCAGTCGCGTGTGTAAATGCTTTCCAAAACGCTAGGCTCCGCGCAAGACAATGAAATATTTCATATTCCTACAGGCTTTATATCGGCTTTAAGAATAATGTGAACACAAGGTACACTGACAAATGAGAATACAGAAACGCATATTATAAATCTTAAAGTGTGTTTTCTAGAGTGACTTGATGTCATACTTATAAATGGAATCCAGATATACAAAGCGTTCCAGTAGTGTAACTGTCATAATGCAATATCTTCCTTGAGCAGTTAATAATAAAGCCCTTTGTTTTATAAAACCTTCATTACTGTGTTTGTAAAAGACTGCCACTGGACCACACTGCGCTAGTTGCACCCAATTTGCATGTTCACAACATTTTTTGGTGCTGAAATTTATTAAATCCATATTTAAAGATTCAGTCCTTGTCCCAAAGAAAACACAACTTCCCAACACTGCCGGATGCTGTATCTTGTCACATAATGTGACGTCAGCTTCCAGTGCTTGGATGTCCTTTCCCTTCCCTTTTCTTAGAAAGTTCCAAGGAACCAGGACTTATTCAAATTTATAGATAAATACGGACCAAGTGACAAAGGTTGAGATATATTTCGTTTTCCTTCATGTACAGACCAGTTCTGGGCATCACTCGGCCTTTTATTTTCTCCAGGGGTTAAGCAGCCGGGGCGTAAAACTTAACACATTCTGTCGACGTTGGAAATGCGTGGAGCTTCGCCGTCGTTTGGCATACTCTTTCGTGGTACAGTGATTGGACACAGTGGCATCTTTATATTACAATAAAATAATTCAAAATAATGCTTAAGCTGATATTAAGATTAGTAGGCTTAGCCTATACCGCAAATATACCTGCATGATAAAGAAATAAAGTATATAGGAACAGTATGTTGGACACTGTCCAATGTGTGAGGTATATTTTGTATACACGACGTTTCGGGAGTTGGTTCTACTCCCATTTTAAGGTGACTGGTCATACTAACTGATACTGACACTTCCGATTATTAGTGACAACATTCGGGATCGAACCCGGAACCGTTCAAATGCAAAGTTAGTACGCTAACCACCAGGTTAAAGGGGTGATTAACATACTAGCTTAGAATTTGAAAGTTGTCGGGTTCTAACCCGACAGTTAAAAATAATTTTTAAAAAGTGTTAGTGTCATGAAAATGGGATTACAGTGAATTCCCGAAACGTCGTATGTAAGAAATAACCTTCAGACAATGTGTCATTTCTAACACACTGTACCCATAACGAATCAGTCATTGTCACAAAACTTAAAAAAATCATCAAAAAAGTATGGCTTACATGTATACTGCAGATAACTGCTTTCTGAAACATACTTCATGTGAGAACTGACATTTCACATACACGTAACTCATTCTCCCTTACTCTCTCTAAACGGTAGGCCAAAATTCATGCTCACAATATAATTACGTCATTAATTATGCACCGGTATGTCCACAAGTAGCAAACGCAAGAAAGCTAAACGCTATTAATCACAGCATAAAAGGTGTGACCTGGAGTAATGTCAATGACCTATACAAGCATGGATGTTTGTACCGAAAGTTTTCCTTCTGTTCTCCCGTTCCATCATCCATTAAAAACACTGCCTCCGCTCCTGCTGGACCACCTCCCAACAGCATGCCATTTACTACATTAGCCTCCACAGGTTGCGAAGTAAAACAGAAAACAAACAGCTCTTTCACAAATGCAGATGACAGTCACCTCGTCTCACAACTTGAATCCAGAGCTGACAAAAGTTTATATACTTTGAACGCCAAGCTTGGGATTGTGTATGATTTTGAGGTTTTCACAGCGGTGAGCATGAAGATTTCTGTCTTCTGGGTTGTTGCGCCGTGTAGTCTGGTCGATGTTAACCAACGTTTCAGAGGTCATACTGCCTCCGTCTTCAGGGCGCCGTGATGACGGAGGCAGTATGACATCTGAAACGTTGGTGTCTCCTTCGTTAGGTCGCTGATGATGGAGGCAGTATGACCTCTGAAACGTTGGTTAACATCGACCAGACTACACGGCGCAACAACCCAGAAGACAGAAATCTTCAAGCAGAGAACTGTTAAAATATTTTACTGAGAGAAAATACACCAAGATTAAGAATCAATAATGGAACAAATCTGTTGTATTACTTTAATAATCGCAAGCACACAGAGAAGTTATAAAATATAGAATGCCTCGATTCGAAATAAATTCCATTCTTCAGAAACAAGCCCGAACCGGTTACCAGGCTCGTCCAACGCAGCTAGAGCTTGAAGCTATAGCTCATCTCCGACAATTACCTCGATTAATACTGCACTGACTTTAATTTTATATTCTCTATACGTCCTCGTGGTGTTGTGGTTACATTCTTTAAATGCATATGTTTCAGCTATTTTTCTTTAATTCATCCTCTCGTTCGTCTCTGGTTTCTGTCTCTCTTCCTTCAGCATTCTTCCTAAATTTAATGGCGTTCGGATCAAATGATATGCCACTTCATTGTTACTTTTCGTGGATGTATGAAACAGTATCAGTGAACTACGTAATTCCATTTTACATGCCGATATTTTCAGACACACTCTCATAATGAGTACTTCAAAGCAGATTCAAGTTTGGCCATTAAAAACTACACAGTAATGAACAAATATGAACGCAATATGAGCACACGAAACAACAGCTTTGTAGTGAGTGAACAATTCCATTCACTAATACGAGTCTCTCAATTTCTTTTGTATTTAAGGGTGGGATATTTTGGCCTGAAGCGGAAAGTAATTAAATTATAAAAGGCAACACAAAAATTTACCCTGTCTAATTTTCATCAGTTTATAAATAAGTGTTTGACTTGATAAAGAGTAAAGACAAATATCTAACGCCCAGAACAGAAATGTTTCGCTTTTAGCTCGTTCATCCACTAAGTGCCTAAGCAACTCAGCATTGAACTAAGCAAAAAAGTATGAGCTCTGTTTTCAGAAACCGAAGCTTCAACACTGGTATTAAAGAAGCCTAACACTGAACGCAATTCTGAGTCAGTTAAATCCAATCCCATCCTCATTAATCTACTCAAATATCCATTTTTCTCTCTTTCCTTCTAACAGTAACTTTGAAACAGGTTTTTCCATTAAAATTCTCTTAGTACTTCTTGTTTCTATCCGAGTCTCGTATTAAAGCCATCACTTCCTTGTATATATAATTCTGCTGTTCCTTATGCAACGTCCTGAACTATTAATTCAGAATATCCTTTCCTTAAACAGAAGGTAATAATTCAGTTCAGCCAATACCTCGAAAGATAAAATCAAAAATAAAACAGAATATATTCATCAAGAATATGCACGACCACTGTGATCATACGTTTATTTTTCAAAAAAGGAGACCGTGGTTTAATCTCACTAA